>CM067216.1:209346787-209507654 GCA_034190945.1 Octodonta nipae
TTTTAATTGTCTCCATAAGGTTTTTTCCTAGGTTTTCCCTTATGACGTTGATGGGATCACTGAAATAAAAGAATTCTTTGATCACATTTTTGGCGAATGCCCTATCTTACATCAAAGTCGTACCTAGGAACGCCATTTATAAATTCTAAAGACATACACCAGCTTATAGAGCAAAATTTAACTCATTTTCGGATATAAAATTCAACAGCAAATCGCTTATATGTCAGTAACAGTTTATTGATAATTAATGCTAAGATTTTAACAGCAAACTCGTAAAAGTAAACGATTTAAATAGTAAAAACCCGCAAAAATACGATTTTTTCGTAATGCCACCTACAGAAAGTTGTAGAGAACAAAAAATCCTTCTTAATGAGTGTTTATACATCCGATTGCATCATTTTTTAACGAGTTTAATCAGAAAAAACTAGTCAAAAGTGGATTTTTTCAAAAATGTTTAAGTTCTGGTAACTAATACTGGAATATTAGTCATCGTCAACACGGTGGTTTATGATACTGGATAGTTTAAATTGTATTCTACAAAGATATGTTCTATCTTGATTCTGTATATTTTCTGTAACTTAAAACATACCATTTTTCTGAAAATCGGAAAATTATATGAAAAAAAAACTGTAAACATCAATGTAATTGTCGAATTTTTATAATAAATATCTAGGTTAAATACTCTATGTTTTTTTGGGCAATAACACCACAATCGAAATAAAACGACGTATATTGAAGGAAAAGCAAACGTTTCAAAGTCTGTTCTGACTTCGTTTGATTTATCAAATTTTCATTTTGCAATTTACATCAATAAATATAAAGCCATTGACAACTAAGTCAGAATAGACTTTGAAACGTTTAGTTTTCCTTCAATATACGTCGTTTTATTTCGATTGTGGTGTTATTGCCCAAAAAACATAAAATACTCAAGATGTGCTATGAAAGTATATCGTACAGTGTGTTTATAATAGTTTTCATTTTGATTCATTTGAAGTCAGTTTCTTTCTGAGACGAAGTTAAGTTATGGGGCTTTTAGACGCGATAAATGGCAGAAAATATTCCATTAGTTTATCTAAACGAATATTTGTTATGCCGGTGATCTTTTCTGTAATATTATTCAGGAACAGAACGTTATTTGATTTTGCTTACTGAATGTGCCTTAGCGTCTTACAGGTAAATTAACTGAAACCGTAAGAGAACAAAACGGAAATCATTATCGTTGCGAAATAATTGTGAAGTTAATTATTTAATTTGTGCAGATTTCTTGTTTGCCATTTCGTAATCAACAATTTTCTATTGATTTTTGCTATTTCAATATTTCATTTAAGTGTTTTATATCAGGAATTAAAATTTAATTACATGTTTTCAAAATAAAGACAAAAATTAATCCTTCGCTTATAAGGAACTGAATTTTAACGACTATAGCAGTTACCAAAATAAAAACTCGGTAATTTTATAACTGAATTTTATCAAATTTTTGATTTGCTTGAGAAATATTTTGGAAGTAGGTTAGTAACTATTGTATATTGCGTTTTTAATTAATTTGTTAATTTTAAGCTAAAATACTGTAAATAATCAATTTTATAAGTAAATCACAATAAAGGGTGTTTCATTGTTTTTTAAAACATATTATATTTTTAAATGAAAATTGTGATATTTCGTATGTTGTTTTATTGTTCAACCATTTTTCCCTTTCGATCTTGTCTATCAACCTGACACAATTTGGAACAAAACAGTTTTTTGGACTTTTACAGTAAAATATGCAATATTTTAGATTTCATTTTATACAAATCAACAATCGTTGTGGATGAACTAATAATATTTTATAAAGTTTCTATTTCAATTGGTATTCGGCAAACGGCACATTAATCCAGAAGTTGCTGTTTTTTATTTGTTGATCTAATAGTTTACTTAGATCTGTCAATCCTCTTCCTTCTTCATACCGTGGCAGAGTTGTACGTTCGACAGAGCTCTTTGGATGGTGATTTTGAGCTTTTGTTAGTAAAACTCGAACTTTTCGTTGTAATTGTTCAGTGTTAGTATTGCACCAATTAACTATACCGAAAGAGTAATTGAGCACTGAACACGCATAGGTGTTAATAGCCTGAAACAGATTTTTAATGTTTAGTTTGGTTTTCAACAGTCGTCTTACCCTTCTGTAAAACTCTGCTGTTAGGTCCTTTTTCATAGTCATGTGATCAATACGTTGAGCCTGCTTTATTTCAAGGTATTTATAAGTATGACCTTCCCCCATAGATTCAATTGAGGTGCCATCTCTCATTTCGAAATGCCCCTGCTGGATTCTGCCTTAAACTATATTAATAATTCGGCATTTGTCCAGGCCAAATTTCATATGGATGTCACTAGAGAACCCTTCTACTATTTTAAGCATATCTTGCAGCTGTTGTTTCGTAGCTGTCATCAACTTTAAGTCGTTCATGTATTACAAATGGTTTATCTTCAATGCTTGTACGTTGTTGTGTTTGAGACTGAACCCAAAATTAGTCGAGTTTAGTTTGTTTGAGAGAGGGTTCATGGCAAGGCAGAACCATAGTGGGCTAAGAGAGTCTCCCTGGAATATACCCCTTCTGATTGGAGTGGGGTCAATTTGTATCGAACAGTTGGCTTCATTCAGTGAGATTTTGGTTTGCCAGGTGGACATGGCATATTCTAAAAAGTTAATAATACAATTATTCACTTTATAGAGTTTCAGCACCTTAATGAGCCAATCATGTGGAATAAATAATACAATTACATAAAATTAATTAATAATGATATAATATTTTAAAACATTATAATTGTGCTCGGTTTCGAACCCGCGAACTTTGAATATGCAGCCGTGCGCTTAAGACTCTTGACCACTTGTCTTTAATTCAATTGTGTTATTTAGAGGATATAAATGTTCCGGCCGTATGTAATACATCAGTGCCTCTATTGAGTGGTAAACGTACTTTGTTTCATACCATAACAAAACGATGTAAACAAAGAACATGTTTTGCTTAATGTGGATCCTTCCATAAATGGAAATGCTGTGGAACCATTGGTGTGTTACAAATGAAAAACACAGCTTTGCACCCTAACACCAAACCTTTATTTTAAGCACTCAACGCCGTTTCAACAACTCTAAGTTGTGATCATCTAGCACTGAGTGCTTAAAAACTGGGTTTTTTCATCCTTCTGAGTCTACAGTCGTTGATAATATGAAAATTTAATGCCAAGTTGTCTTTTTGTGTAGTATTCTTTTTAATTTCTGACATATCTTAAGTCTCCAATTTAATACAGAGAATTGGAGTGTTTATTACAACGAAAAGCACATTTTCTTACGTTATTATATATTACTTGGATGTTATACTGGTTTATTTCCTATTTATTATTGATTTTCTATAAAAGCAGAGACTTTTAATATATTACCTGGTTCCTGTTTTTTACACAGAGGGCTGAATTGGAAGGGTATTTCATTCCGTTGCTAATCTATTTTTATATGAACAAGTGTGGGCCTTTGTTAAGAAGCTTTCGCTTCAATATGCCATGGAGAATCTTAGATTTGCTTGGCACCGACTTAAAAAATATACTAGATAGATAGGTAATTAATTTGAACGGAATGATCACATTTTTTACCTGGTGTGTAAGTACCTATTTGTTAATTATTTAGTTATACTTGGAAGCCGGTTAATATTTTTGTCAAATTTTTTATACTTATGGTGTTTGAGCAGGATCGGTTATCAGTTAATATTCCCTGAAAGGATTAAAATTTTGAACATTTATTAAATGCACTTTCGCCTTAAATGTTCTTACATCAATTAACATTTGAATATATATTTATTTTAATTTCGACTCTTTTTCAGGAATCATATATTTTTATCCGGGCTTAAAAAATGACATACTCGGCTTTGAAGATTTCCATTACAAGCTAGAACGAACGAGTGCGAACAGAAGAATGTACTGCTGCGTGAGAAAAGAGAAACTGAAGTGCAGGGCCAGAGTGAGTACTGCGGATAAGGAAAGTAAGCTTTACCTGAAATCTTTGTACCACAATCACGGGCCGACTTCGAGGAGAAACGAACACGTGAGTTCTTCAAAAGTGGTTACCGTCATCAACTCCTTTAATAAAGTTAGAAAACAAAAAAAAGTATTGAGCAATGAAGATATTGATGTTTTAACGAAACCCTTGAAGTTTATTATTATAGATTCCGACGACTAGTGGTAGTGAATTTGGTGAAATCCTGTAATTTTTATTGCGAGCAAAACCACTAGCTTTAGAGGTGAGAGAGTCACAAAATAGTCAGCTGAAATTGAAACAAACTATACCAGTGAATTCCACAGAGCGTTACAAAATTAATTTTTTTGTTTATTTAATATCCAGAAAATAATTTACAACAATAGTATAGGTATATGTTTGTGACAGTTATTAGATTTCTCGTTTATATTGTTGTTTGTCTTAAAAAAAGACAGCAATTTTTATTTTATTTTATTTTATTTATTATTACACTATCCAACAGTACAAAGACCAATTATAGGGCAGGGACAAACATCGAAATAGCAAAAAATAAAGACAATGCGTTACTAAACTTCCAAAAAGGAGGAGGTTATCAATTCGTATGTAACTTTTTTTATGTATGAGGGACGATTATTCAAAAACGGCCTGGGCAATTTTGATGATTTAAACTGCATTATATGAAGAAACTTTACAGAAAGGTCCCATACAATTTTCTATAACATGAGATTTGCGGTTTTCTAGAAAATCAGAAAAAAAGTAAATAAGGGACTAGATTTCAGCGAATTTCAATGAATCTTCACTGTTTCCTCTAAAACAGCTCAAGACATTTGAATAGTATACATTGTATTCTACAAAGATATGTTCCAGCTTGATTCCGTATATTTTTCTATAACGTAAAACTTACCATTTTTGTGAAAATCGGAAAAATATATGCAAAAAAACTGTAAACATCATGGTAAATGTCAAAGCCGTTACCCACGGTTTCACCCGCGTACGGAATGTTCAAGCCTTCGCAAATAGAAATAACTTATGAAACATATGGGTTATCCTATATAAAAAATTTTCTAACTTGTTTGTACCACCCTAATTAATATAATAAATTTCACCCAAACGGCAAGTACTTATGGGCCATCCTATATAACTATTTTATTCCACATTTTTTGTATCACCTTGAATAACTGTAACTCTACTTCATCGTATATTGCAACCATCGTGTATATGCTGCTGTTTTATAATTTTTTGAACACCTGACTATAACTTTTCTCTAACCTATATTTCAGCTATGCAACTTCTTATGGTGTACCCTGTATAACAATTATTTCTGATATTTTTTTAACCACTTTTTAAAGTAAAATTTCTCTTTACTCTATATATTAATCAACCTTTATATGAGCTTTTTCTAACATTGTGTTACACACTCTAAAACTATCTCCCCTTATTTCAGATATTTCATATAGTAGAATGCAACTGTTTATGGTCTACCCTATATAATTTTTTTTTTAACTTTTTTGATCCATCCTAATGGAAATGATGTGGAACCCTTCGTGAATCACAAATGAAAAAACACAGTTTTGCACTATAACACCAAATTTTATTTAAACCCTCACCCAAACTGTAACTGCTTATTGGCCACCTCATATAACAATTTTATTCAATAAAAAATTTTCACCGCTTTGTATTACTAACTTCCATCTACATTAAAACCATCCTGTATAAACCGCTGCCAATTTGTCAAACATTTAAACTTATTTTTGAACCACCCTGTATAACCATAATTGTACTCTACAAAATATTTCAACCACCCTGTATGTGCATCTGCTAAGGGGCAACCAAATATAAAATTTTTATATACTTCTAATCACACTGTATGAACTATAATTTTACTTCGTTCCATGTTTCAGATATTGCAGATATGCAGCAGCTCATTTTCTATCCTGCAAAAAAATATATCCAACCTGCTTGACTATAAATCTACTCCACCCGCTATTTCAATCACCTTGTATTTACAACTACTTATCGGCCACCCAGTATAACATATTTTCTACCACTCTGTATAACTATAAATCCATCAATGCCAACTATATTTCACCAAAACCGCAACTGCTTATAGGGCATCGAAAATAACAATTTTGTTCAACATGTTTTTGAATCACCTTTTATGTATTACAACTACCCTGTATACGCTACTGCTTATTGGTCAACTAGTATAACATTTTTTAAATAATTATCATAACACTTCTTCTCCCTATTTTTCAACTATCTTATCTTTGCAACTTATTATGAACTATGCTATTTCACATTTTTTCCTTATATTTTTTCAAGATATATTAAAGTATAATTTCTCTCCACACTTCATTTAAACTACCCTTGATTTAGAACTTTCTCTAACCTTGTTTGAATTTCACTGTATAACTATAACTTCACTGCGCACCATACTTCAGGTGCTCTGTATATGCAAGTGCTATATAACAAAATTTTTCTAGCTTTTTTTACCCACCCCTCTATAATTCTAACTGTAAGTCACCATATATTTCAACAACCTTTTATATATAACTACTTATTTTCCACCAAATTTAACATTTTTGTACGACCCTGAATCCTTAGAATCCCACCCCACCCTGTATTGCAACCATCCGGTAAATGGAACAGCTTGTATATCATACCATTACTTTAATATATTTTTAAACCCACCAGCTGTAATTATACTCCGCTACATATTTGAACCATTCTATATATGTAAATACTCGTGGATATAAAACAAGTTTTTAACCACAACATAAACTACAATTCCACTCCATCTTATATTTCAAACACCCTGTTTAAACAACTGCCTCTAACATTTCTTTAACCCATGTCATAATATAGTATCTTATGAACATAATTCAAAGATCCTCACTGCTTACCGAAGACATTTTTTAAGTTTTTTTATTCACTGTATAAATATTCTACCCTTTTTCAACCACTTGGTATGTGGAACTGTTTATGGCTCACTCAGTATAACTTTTTTGGACCACCCCGTATAACCAATTCCACTCTCCCTTATTTCCACCACATCGTATATATCCAGCTGCTTATAGGACACCAAATATAACTTTTTTTAGATTTTTTAAATCCATGTAAGTTTCCTATATACAGAACACCCTGTAAAATTATGCTTGATATGTGTTGATTCGAAACATGTTACATTTGCACATTCCGAGTTTTGAATGAATGCTAAGCCGATGACAGTATCTAATACTTTGTGCGTGACGTGGAACCAATTGAGTAATTGAATTACCCAACATGGTAGAAGTTTTTTCGCTATATCTACCGTTTCTGTCAATTTAGAGAGATAAAATTTTAAGTCAAACTATAGGCTTCGCACCAAAAAAAGATTCAGCAAAATCAGTTCGGTAGTTCTTAAGTGATGCCCGAACAAACAAACAAACAAACAAACTTATAATTTTATAATAATATAGATATCTAGTTTAAATGTCAAGATTTGCCAAAAGTATGTTGTACAGGGTGTTTTGTAATGATTTTCATTTTGATGCCTTTGAAGTCAGTTTAGTTTAGAAGCGAAGTTAATTAACAGTTAAATAAATAAATACGGTTTAAGGTGTGTGCGTGCGTGCATGTAATGTTAGGTGGTACATAAGCAGTTTTATACGTAGGATGGTTGAAATATAAGTTGGAATTGAATTAGTTATACAGGGTGGTTCTAAAAATATTGTATTGGGTGGCACATAAGTAGTTGCATATACAAGGTGGTTGAAATAAGAGTGGAGCAAAACTATAGTTATACAGAGGATATTTGCGTTATAGAACGGAGAATAATTACAGTTATACAAAAGGCTTTAAAAATTGTCAGAAGCATTTGAGTATACAAGATGGTTGAAATATAAGGTTGAGTATAATTATAGTTATACAGGGCGGTTTAAAAAAGTTATATAGTTTGGAACAAAAATAATTGCTTAGACAACGTGTTTGAAGTGAGGTTGGCGTAAAATTATTGTTATTGAGAGTGTATCAAAAATTTGTTACATAAGCATAAGCAGTTAGGATATTTGAATTGTAGGACTCGGTGCTGAAGATGCCCGACGACTTTTGGCGAAACGTGAACCCACTTCAATAAAGATTTTATTGTCTCCGTCGCGAGGTTGCAAGGTCAATTATCATATCTTTAATCTCAGTCATCTCCACTGTAAGCATTATGGTCTACTACGACGTTTAAGTATCTGTTTGAACGGGTAATTTTCCGATACACCGTGCATCCTATTGTTCCGTCTGGTTTATTCTTTATAAGAAAGCCGAGGAATTGTAGTTGCTCGTTTTGTTTTTGTGGTAAAACTGATTTTTGGATGTTTTTATTTAACAGCTCTAGGAAATTGCCTAGTTGTTCTCTGTGTGGCCATATTATGAAGGTGTCTTCTACCTATTACAACCAGGGGCCTGTTTCATAATCAACTTGTAACTTGTAGTTTTGTAACTTGTAAAATTTCGTTTGGCAATTCAACAAAATTATTCTACAAGTTACAAATTGTAAAATCCAAAATATTAGTATTCGACATGTACACGACTTACAAATTTCAAATACTAATATTTTGGATTTTATAAGTTGTAACTTGTAGAATAATTTTCTTGAATTTCGAAACGAAATTCTACAATTGTCTTGTAAACTTGTTTTTGGCATATTCTTGATTACTTTTATGTAAATATAAAGCCATTAACAACGAAGTCAGAATAGACTTTGAAACGTTTGGTTTTCCTTCAATATACGTCGTTTTATTTCGATTGTGGTGTTATTGCCCCAAAAAACATAAAAGAAATTCTACAAGTTACAAAACTACAAGTTACAAGTTGATTATGAAACAGGCCCCAGGGTTCAGTTTTGAATGGTGTTATTTCTCGAGCTCGTGTTTCGATATTTTCCACACACAGGTTTGTTAGTACTGGTGACCCCATCAGTGCTTTTGTTTGTACTTTTGCTCCTCATATGTGTTTGTTAAACAGTGATTTGCTACGTTTATTATGTACTCCGACGAATGGTAATTTTCTTCAATGTAGTGGATGGCTTCAGTTACCGTGACTTTTCTAAAAAGTGAGTCGACATCAAAAATGACTAATATATCGTCCTTATCTATATTAATACCCTGGATTATTTTCAAAAGGTGATCATAGTATTTGACGTAGGATATCATCTGTTCTTCTTGGGGCTGGAGTTCTTTGGCCAGGCATTTCGCCAAAAGTTGTGTCGGAGACCCAACTGAGTGGTCACATTGGGACACCTGGTTTGTGAATTTTTGGAAGTACATACAGCTTGGGACTCCTCACGGATATACTGAAACGAAGATTTAGTGTAAACCTGATCGTAGTTCTATCGAATACTTTACATTACGTACCTACATGGCCCGTATTAGCCGGCGGTTATACTGGATGCGAATTTGTCCGAAATTTATTCGTACGTATTCGTAAGAAATTTGTTCGTAAGAATACCTAGGAACAGAGTGGTTGGAGTAGAGGCGAAAAGTAGTTCAGCTTCGGGCATATAGTTCTTAATTTGTGTTGAAGTGAAATGGATCCAGTAAATGAATCTTTCTCGTTGGCAACGCTTTTAATAAAATTTGTTTTACTGAAAAAAGAAAATCGCTCTTGGGTAGTTGAAATTGATAATTAAGATCATAAGAAGAGTTATTTTGTCTATTCATGGGTTTTCTCTCCTCCAATTTTTTTCCTGTAACAGATAAGTATTTAAAAAATTGTATATGTAGAACAAAGTGTAGTAAGGCAATTTCGTAAAATTGCCCGGATTACTGGTTGTCTGTACAGAGATTCTGCCTCACAGTTTTTCTGAGAGAAAGAGATGTCTATAAAATGATCAACCAGTATTCCTGTATATAAGTAATGTATTGTATATTGTGTAATACTTATCTGTGTATGGAGACGTTTCAACTCCGAGTCTGGAGTCGTTGTCAATCGTTTAGTGTTGTTTTCGAGGTTTTTTTCTAAAAATTTTCGCTTTGATTTTGAATTTATTGTTTGTCAAAAATTTGACACTGACAATTTGTCGTTTGGCGATCACTTGACGCTGAGGTTACCGTTTTTTTGTTCTGTTAGCAGTAAATTCTTCCAGTCCAAATGAAGGTCGGCTGAAGGTGCTCCGATTTCAGTGTTGTTTATCATCATACAGCTGGCTTCTTTAAGTTTTCTCTTTTTTAAGTTTTCTTCTTTCAACAAGATCTTTGTTTTATCCCAGTCTATCCTATGGCTGCCGGTGCTCGTTAATACATGATTGGTCAAATTTGATTTGTCCACATGTCTTCTGGAAATGTTATATTGATGTTCTTTTTTCCTTACTTCTAAAGGTCTTGAAGTGTCACCGGTATAAGAATGGCCACAGTCACACAAAACACTGTACACACAATTTTTAGAACTCTGGGTTGCGTTAAACGGTTTGGTGTGTGTGAGGATAGAGCGCAAGGTATTATTTGTTTTAAAAACAGTTTTAACGCTGTATTTATTTCCTAACCGCTTAATTTTTTCCGATACACCTGGGATATATGGAATTATGTTCATAATTTGGTTGTCTGTTTGTGTTTGGTTGGTATTAGTGTGATGGTTATTTGTGCTGGTTTGTTGTTGCGATTTTCTTTCTAACTGATTTATAGTTTTATTTATAAAGTCTTGGGGATATTCGTTTTGAAGTAGATGTTCTTTGATAATATTGACTTCTTTGTTAAAGATTTGGGTGGATGAAGATATGTTTTTTGCTCTATCATATAAGCACTTTACAACACCTTTCTTTACATTTAAAGGATGGTTGGAGTGAAAATTCAAAACGAATATCCCCAAGACTTTATAAATAAAACTATAAATCAGTTAGAAAGAAAATCGCAACAACAAACCAGCACAAATAACCATCACACTAATACCAACCAAACACAAACAGACAACCAAATTATGAACATAATTCCATATATCCCAGGTGTATCGGAAAAAATTAAGCGGTTAGGAAATAAATACAGCGTTAAAACTGTTTTTAAAACAAATAATACCTTGCGCTCTATCCTCACACATACCAAACCGTTTAACGCAACCCAGAGTTCTAAAAACTGTGTGTACAGTGTTTTGTGTGACTGTGGCCATTCTTATACCGGTGAAACTTCAAGACCTTTAGAAGTAAGGAAAAAAGAACATCAATATAACATTTCCAGAAGACATGTGGACAAATCAAATTTGGCCAATCATGTATTAACGAGCACCGGCAGCCATAGGATAGATTGGGATAAAACAAAGATCTTGTTGAAAGAAGAAAACTTAAAAAAGAGAAAACTTAAAGAAGCCAGCTGTATGATGATAAACAACACTGAAATCGGAGCACCTTCAGCCGACCTTCATTTGGACTGGAAGAATTTACTGCTAACAGAACAAAAAAACGGTAACCTCAGCGTCAAGTGATCGCCAAACGACAAATTGTCAGTGTCAAATTTTTGACAAACAATAAATTCAAAATCAAAGCGAAAATTTTTTAGAAAAAAACCTCGAAAACAACACTAAACGATTGACAACGACTCCAGACTCGGAGTTGAAACGTCTCCATACACAGATAAGTATTACACAATATATGATCACTTTATAGACATCTCTTTCTCTCAGAAAAACTGTGAGGAAGAATCTCTGTACAGACAACCAGTAATCCGGGCAATTTTACGAAATTGCCTTACTACACTTTGTTCTACATATACAATTTTTTAAATACTTATCTGTTACAGGAAAAAATTTGGAGGAGAGAAAACCCATGAATAGACAAAATAATTCAAGACCTCAACAATCTTTTCGAAATTACTTATCATAAGAAGAGCTTTGGAATAATTTTTGGATGTATTAGAACAATAATCTACATTTAATTACATGTTAAAAGCTGTAGAAAGTATACTCCATAAATACTGTTACATTTTTCATCCCAGAAATACCACCATGCTTCAACAGGTGTAATTAATTTTTCAATATCCACGCTCAATCTCTTTGAATTCGTACGAAAACTGTTAAAAAAACAAACTATTTTGTTCGTATCAGAACAGTCGTACGAATTCGTGAAACGCCGTACAAATCATGCATATATACTGTAACCTATACACAGATCATACAATAAAGTTAGATGGGCAACTCAATGTTATAAAATGTGTTCACATTTTGTCCCATGAGAGGTTAGAATATGCATAAGAAGCATCTTCAGAAGTCCTTCAAGTACTAAATTTGACGTTTGTTGAATTTGACAGATCATCACCAACTAAAAAGAAGGAATCTGCCTTTTCTGGTCCCAAAAATCTCACCAATAGGGGGCTGTACCATCCAATTATTTTCATATGTTCTTGGAAAATAACATCACAATCAAAACAAAAATCTGTATATTCAAGGAAAAACCAAATTTTCCTTGAATATACAGATTTTTGTTTTGATTGTGTTGTTATTTCCCAAAAACACATAAAAATAATCAAGAATATGCCACACATAACATTTAGAAGACAATGTACCATCTGAATAAATGAAACTCAATATTGAAATTAAATTTATTTATTTATAAAAGATAAAAGTACAAGATATTATGAATTATTCAACAAGCACTAAAATTTGCTTACCCGTGTGTACTTGGTTTTGTGACTCAGCTGCAGGTTTCATCTTAAGACAAATGATCATGGTCAGTTGACACTACTGCCATACATCTATAATCCAGCTCAAGACACTTCAGGGTTGGAACTTCCTTGATTTGGGATTTTTATATTATTTTTCTAATTATCAGTAGCTTCTTAAAAAAATAGCATGCATCTCTTTCACAATAGCTTGGTTGTTTTCATTGGTTTACCTGTTACATTGGGGGTAATAATCAGTGGTTTGTTGTTTTCCTACATAGTATACAAAATTGTCTCCTGAACTTCTCTCATAACCTGAAATTAAACAATAAATGAAATAAATACAAGTAACAGTATCAGAAAAAGATAAACATACCTGGCATGTAAAGTTTTTCGATGTTTATTCTTTGAAGCCATATTTTCTAACACTTTTTGTTGGTTGGAAAATAATGTCTAAAAAACCGATTATTAAATTATGCTTTAAATACTATTTAGTTTGTAGCTTCTGGCTATATACAGTACCTTAAAACGATGTATGAATACTGCAAGACTGGGATTTGATACAAAATTCTACCACAAATTAGAGAAAAAAGTAATAGCTTCAACTTTCTCAGACAGACAATGCCAAAAACCAAAAATCAAATCATTTACATTTACTAAGGGCCGATAAAGAAGATCGCATTGTGTCACCTGGATATATTCGATTAACTCTCAAAAAGTAGTACTTGAAGGAGTTCTGAAGGGGGCTACGTTTACAGTTCACCAACAGCTGGGCCAACATAGACTATCTGAGTTACTACCCCCTGCGCCTATACTTACGAATACGTATTTGTTCACTTTTGATGAATTCGTACGAGTTTGTACGAATTCATACGAACATATTCGCATCCACTATAACCGCAGCCTTAAGCGAACTGCTCGAAACTCGACTGGTGGGAAGGCACCTAGGAAACAATTGGCAACCAAGGTATCACGTAAAAGTAGGTGGTTTAAAAATAATGTGTAATAAAGTTCAGGAGAAGACGACTGATTATATCGAACTGACACTTCTTTTAATAAAAAAACTGTATGATTTATCTTATCTTAACGTCCCAGTTAATATATATTGTAATTATATCCGTACAGAAAATAAAGTATTTGTGCCTGTCCACTTTTTTAATAATTAATAATTTCTGAAGACAATGAAAAAAGTGTTTTATTTGTGCAGAGATAAATCAGTTTTCAGTGTGTTCAGTTAAAACGCCCTTTATTTTAAACTCTCTTAAAAAATATATAGCAGTTTTATCAAAAAGAATAACAAGGCAAAAGATTATTCAAATCCTGCAACAAATTTGGTGGTTTCTTTAAATATATCCAGAAGTTTTAACACGTATTTTTACAAATATTGAAGTTATTGTCCATTTTTACTTGATTCATATTATATTATTTTTAAACTGTTATTGTCGCACATTTTAATTTCTGTCTTACTTAGTTTACATACTAAGGCAAATAACACATGGAAAGTCTATAGCTCCAAATACCTCTAGAGTTATTGGTTTGTCTGATAATTTGATTTTGTTATGTAACATAACGTGGTTTTGTACCTGAAATAGTATTGAAAATAAATGTCACTGTTAAGAATTTGTAATTTTTATTTTTGTTAATAACGTTCCAAACTATAAAGAAAGTGCACTATTGTGACAAGTTACATAAAAGTAACACTCTGCTGTAGAACTGGAGATGATAGCTATATGTAACGTCATAAACAGTCAGTGATGCGTAGCGTCAGAGCTGGCCAAATGTTTTTAGTTTATGTCAGAGGCCGAAGAACAGCTGACCAAATGTTTTTTAATGTATGTCGAGGTCTGGGAATTATTTTGAAGACACAAATACCTATAGATAAACGTCAACTGGTGGCTGCATATGCACACAACAGGTCGAATAGTGTAAAAAAAGATAGTAGAAGTCGTTTGATATTTCTTCTAGTTACAGTCGATATACACACCCATTAAGGTAAGCGCCTATCCAATCTTGACTGGACTTGGCCAGAGTGCCGCAGCAATGGAAGGGATTTGATGGGTCACTATGGCACCAGAACGGACCAGAATGCCAATTTCAGGAGAATCTTAATCTTAAATTTGGGGCCAATTAGAGAATTAAATAAATATTTTTATACAAATCAAGCGAATCATATAACAGATAAAATAATTTGGTCAAGTGCGAGTTGGACTCGCATACTTAGGGTTCCGTACCACCTTCAAGATTCGAATATTCCAGTTTCAGACAAGTAGGAAATAAGTGCATTTTCTTATATTTACCCTTATATATTTTAAAGGAAGCGTTTTAAATTTATAAAAAATATACACTTTGATTTTCCACACATAGACTTTTTATTTTATCTGCTTTAGGATTAGGATTTAGTAACATTAGAGTTTTATTTTACTAATAAACTTTCAGAGATGCCTTTTATAATCTACTGTCTGAGTTTTGAGGCTCTGTAGATTGGAAGAAAAAGGGCATTATGAATTATTAAATCTGTTATTCAAATTATTTAAAAATATAAATAAAATATATTTTTCAAAATTTAAATAGTGTAGTTTTTAGAGTGGGAATTAAGTCGATGTTTAATAATTTTAATATTTTTTATACAAATAATTTAAAAATATGATATATTTGTAATTCACATAATGAGCCTTTTATCTGATATATTACATGATGCGTTTGAAAATTGAATCTTGAATCTTTATTTTCCATTTAATTGTATAATTTGCCCCTAAAATTACTATAGGGGTTTTCTAGTAATTTATTTTCCGTTTAATTCTATTATTTGGGGACCAAATAATAGAATTAGCGATTTTTTTCATATTTTTCCTATAAACAAAAAAAAGAGGTCTTAGAGTTTGGGGAATAACGGGGAGAATGGGTAATTTTTTTAAAATATTTTTTTAATATATTTTAAAATAGTCATTTTAAAAAAATTAAAAAAATGTATTTGTATTCGTCATTATGAGCCCAGGGATTTGATATATTACATGACCCGTTAGAAACAATTATAATTTTCTATTTTCTATTTAATTCTATAATTTGCCCCCCAAAATGAATATTAGGGGTTTCTTCTTATTTTTCCAGTAAAGTTCAGGTGAGGGGCTCCATCATGAGCCCTTTTATTTGATATATAACATGTTGGGTTAGAAACAATTTTAATTTTATATTTTCCATTTAATTCTATAATTTGCCCCCAAAAAAAATTAGGGGTTTTTCCTTATTTTTCCAGTAAAGTTCAGGTGAGGGGCTATACCTCCATTGTTTTTTCAAAATTTTCCAGCTTATGGTTTCGGAGATAGGGGGCATGGGTAAAATTGTTTATATTTTTGTTAATATCTTTTAATTAATTTATTTTAAAAATATGAAAAAAATATATTTGTTTTCGTCGTAATGAGCCCTTTCATTTGATATATAACATGATGGGTTAGAAACAATTTTAATTTTTCATTTAATTTTATAATTTGCCCCCCAAAATAAATATTAGGGGTTTCTCCTTATTTTTCCAGTAAAGTTCAGGTGAGGGGCTATACCTCCATTTTTTTTCAAAGTTTTCCAGCTTATGGTTTCGGAGATAAGGGGGGGAATGGGTAATTTTTTTATATTTTTGTTAATATCTTTTAATTAATTTATTTTAAAAATATGAAAAAAAAAATATTTGTTTTCGTCGTAATGAGCCCTTTCATTTTATATTTTCCATTTAATTCTGTAATTTGCCCCCCAAAAGTATATTTTTCCAGTAAACTTCAGGTCAGAACCTATAAATCTATTTCTTTTTAAACTTTACGTTTTATAGTTTTAGAGTTTCGGAGATAATGGAGGGGGGGGGGAATGGGTAAATTTTGGTATATTTTCGTTAATATCTTTTTAAATATATTTTTTTAAAATATGAAAAAAATATATTTGTGTTCCTCAGAATGAGACCTTTCATTTGATATATTACATGATGCGTTTGAAATTTTTTTTATTTTTAAATTTTAATTTAATTCTATAATTTGCCCCCCAAAATTAATATTAATGGTTTCTCCTTATTTTTCCTGTAAAGTTCGGGCAACGCTCTATACTTCCTATTTTTTCAAAATTTTAGGCTCAGTAGTTTCGGAGATCAGGAAGGGGGAACGGTCGATTTTTTTAGTTTCCCCCCCAGAAGTACCCCTAAAATCAAAATTTCTTCTTTTACAATATGTACTCCTGATCCGGTCACCAAACTATACATTCATACCAAATGTCAACCTCTTCCGTCCAGTAGTTTAGGATAAAATTGCTGTGATGTGACAGAGGTAGAAATCCTGAGTGATATTACAAGGGTATCCGTATATTGTATATACGGAACCCTAAAAACACTGTATGAAAATAAAAGTGTATATTTTTTATACATTTAAAACGCTTAGTTTAAGAGATATTGAGGTAAATATAAAACACCCTCATTCCCTGCTTGTCTGAAACTTTAATATTAGAAAAATATATACTTTCATTCACCTATATTGTATTAAATATTAAAGGTGGAACGGATCCCTTAGTATACGAGTCCTAACACTTGACCAAATTATTTTATAAATTAGTTGCTGTGGGCTCCAGAAAAAAAAAATCTGAAATGAACGTATCAAATATTAACATATTTTCTCTAAATTCAAGAAATGTAAATTTTTTTATCTTAAAATTTGAAACTGAAGATTTTTTCCAATTTTGTCCTAATTCTGATTTCATTAAAGTAATTAATCCTCCCGAGAATGTCTGTATCAGTGCACTACCAGAGCAGTAATTAGTTGTTTGCTTCAAAACAATCGGAAAATTATAGGAACTGCCAAATCTGAAATAATATGGTTCATTTTTGCAATATTTAATTCTTCATATTGGATTTTTGAAGGTGGAAATTAAGGTTACGAACTAAATCAGTTTTAAAAGTAATTGTCTTTAATTTAAACTTTACTCCTAAGGAAAAAAGCTGTATAATTTTTATGAAATATATTTTTTTCAATTTGGCTGCACACTTCTATTGTAATCGTTTTTACTTTTATCTGAGTCTACAATTTCTTATTCAAACATATATTTAATTTTCTTAGAAAGTAGATGAAATTTTTTTTGGATTCCCAATACTTTAAAGGATTAACGAACCCTTATTATTCAAGAGAGGCGAGATTACGAGAGAACCCCTCATTAAACAGTAATTACCTATCCTGGGGTTGTAAAATATACATGTTTAGATGGAATTATTTCATTAAATACTTGGTATTTAAAAGATATTATTGTTCCCCAGAGAAATTGTAGGATGTCATAGGGATACTTATTTGCCTGAATTCTTCAAAATATGTGTAATTAAAGATGACAGTTAAGTAATCCCATAATCTGCTATTTTTCGGTTTAACTATTAAATAGGCACTTTTAGTTATAAATATCTACAATTTCGTAAACGGATTCAGTCGTACTTGTGAAGTTTAAGTGTGAAGGTAAAAACTGTAACTGAAGCAATTTCCGACAATGTTCAACAAAGTGGAAATGAGTCTCGATGAAATTATTAAATCCAGGAAACGAGAAAGAGGAACTAATAGAAGAGAGAGCAATGGTGCAGCAATGGGGAGAAACCGTAGGAGCTATAAAATACCCGTTGGGCTCAAGAAGAAAAGTAAATTTGTAAGAGTCACTAGACCAGGTGGAAATTCAAACAATTATTCTCAGGTAATTAAATTAGTTTTTCATAAATTTTAGAAAGAAATCTAAATATATCTTTACATTTCAGCGAGAATTATTCACTGGACGGCTAAGAAATCCATTTAAAACAATAAATTCGAAGAAACTGTCCCCAGCTAGGGCTGCATTTCAAACAGCAAAAACCTCTACGAAGCTTATTGTGTCCAATTTAGATACGAGTGTATCAGATACAGACATTCAAGAATTGTTTGCCGAATTTGGTCCAGTGAAAGGTGCTAGATTACATTACGATGCATTCGGCAGGCCCTTGGGAAGCGCTGAAGTGATATTCGAAAGATATTCTAATGCGATAAAAGCTATGAATGAATATAATAATGTACCCTTGGACGGAAAACCCATGTATATTCAAATAGCAACATCACAGATTCCAACGCCTCCTAGAGAGACGATGAAGCGAAAACTCGAAAACAACAAGAATAGAACTGCGCGGGGAAAACAACAAAAAGAAAAGCGTACATTTGTGAAGCATAACAAACAGGGGAATCAAAAACCGATGGTTTCACTTGAAGAACTTGATGCCGAACTTGATGCATATGCAAAAAGAATTAATTAGAATTGTAATCATTAAGCTGTTTTTTCTTATCTGACTTATTGATAATTATATGTTTACTTTCCTAGTTATTAAGGACAAATTTGTAAAAGTGCATAAATGCTAAAATTATTAAAAACTGTATTCTAATACCGTTTTTTACTTTCTACTAACGAACATTTTTAAACTTTCATCAACTTTTATCACTTTTTGAAATCCTTATGCCTTTATTGTTGACACTAACAAATACTGTTATAAAAAAAGCGATGAGTTCAAAACTATATTCAAATATTTAATTAAGGAGAAAAGTTTTATAAAAGTAATCGACCAGCATGTTCTGAACTATTTTAAAGAGATGAAAAATATTTTATTCTACACACAATATAATTTGCGAAAAAAACCAAACACCAACTTCAGGAAGACAATTGGTACACTGGAAAAAAGTGGCGGTATGCTTGAGGTTGTAGAACTTACGATACTAAAAGCATCTCAAACATATTAAACTTTTTACATTTAATCAGTGAAAAAACTAACTCTCTGCCTAATAATGAAATAGAACATTAAAAATATATTATAATATTAGTTCATTTATTCAAGATCAAATTATTAATTTTTAAATAATTTTAATTAACACTGGGTGACATCTGTGAGCAGTGAACAGCTATTGGACCTAAGGTACTAAAAGTATAATTATTCTCGTCAGCCATTTTGGGTCCAACTGCCACTGCTTCTCTATGTTCACAATTTATTAGGCCTCAGTTTCAAATCAATGAAAACATGCAGTGAATGAAGCAGTAAACGTATGTTAGAGTTCTCATATAAAATTGTATTAAAACTACATTTTTCTTGAATGAATTAATGTTGTGATAGTGAATGTTACATGTTAAAAATCACGGTATATTTTTCTACATAGGAATTGAAAAAAAACCCTTATTATGTGAAAAAATCTAACGGATTGAAAAAATATATCTATATCCCATGGATAACTTTAAAAGTATGAAATGGGTTCAACATATGGGACGGAAAGGAAATTGGCTATCAAAATCTATTTGTTATAATCTCCCAAAAATTTAACAACTATATATATATATATATATATATATATATATAAATTTTTTTTTCTCGTTTGTTTTGCTTATTACATTGTACATTATTTTTTGTAAGTACTATTCCAAAATTCTATACCGGGGAATTAAATTAGGAAAATAATACTTTAAAGAAAGAACCTTAAATTTTTAGGTTTTAAATTTAGTTTTAAAGAGAAAACTTTGTAAAATAATATTTTAGACGCCGAGAAACAGTTCTGCTCAAGTCAAATGTGTTAATAATCAATGGCGTAACACAAGCCTTCCTGCTTTCTCTACATCTCAAATCCAAGCCTCTTTAGAAGCTTATTTAATATTTTTCAAGTTTTAATGTTTATTAATAAATTATTAATTGATACTTACTTACAAAGTGATAGACGAACCAAAAATAGCTGACAAGAATATCTATTCGACGGCTTTACTACTATTACAAAGATGACGAAAGTCGTATGAAAATTGACATAATTTAATGAAAATTAACCAGAAAATTAAACTTTAATATTAATGCTTTTTTGTAATTGTTGTTTTTGTAAAATAATTAATATAATATATGGCGTCCATATAATTGAACTAAATAATACGTACAAAATTAAATACATTATTGCAGCTATTATAGCACTACACATCTGATACCCTGACTCTATGTTCACCTCACAAAAGCGGAACTTAACGCATTTAAGTATGAAGACGCGAGATGTAAAACCGACATCTAAGATCTTCGAGAGCAATGACACCTCGAAGAGCGCATTTAAGTAATTGGAAATGGCGAGTATCAAATTATTACACAAAGTATTCGATGTTGAAAAAACATCGATGTTTTTTAGCGATGTATCGAAAAATATTGATGCAGGGTTCCGATGTTTTACATCGAATAAAAACATTGATGTTTTTTCTTGATGGACACCCCTAAGGTGAGTCTCAATTCCGCTCAAGTTCGTTCCTGTCCCAGCGTCGCCGCTCTGATATAAACACAGAGTCCGCTTTGGTACTCCTGAGTTTCGGATGCTACCGTTTCACGTGCAGCATTATTATGCCCCTTTGTCTTCTTTGACTGTTTGTTTTGGAGAAGAAGAAGAAGACACAGTTTGCATGATGGTTTACTCATTTTGAATATTTCATTTTGACCGAATTAAGGATATGGTTTAATTTATTAGATATAATAAAATTGAAAACTATGTACCCAAATGGAATAGAGATCGGTATGTGTATAGGACTTTGAGCTTTATAGAAGAATTGTTTAGATAGGATCCTATTCTGTAATCTGTTTTAAGGTTATTTTATTCTTTTGGAGAGATAACGTAAGTACATTGTGATTAGCATCTAAAGCTTCAAATAGCCACTGATTTTATCCTCTATTCTAGGTGTGGTTTATTTCAGTCCAGGGGTAAAGCATCCCATTATGATAATGGCTTTAAATAAATTCAGAATTGAAAGAAGATTTCAAATTAAAACCCATTGGTGTTGTATTCTAAAAGACCGTTTGAAATGCAAGTCACGATGTATAACTTACGCCAAAACGGTAGAGTTGAAGCATAGAGAACATAATCATGAACCGACGTTTAATGGGCAATACGAAAAATTATCTGCACAGGTCTTGAACATTGTACAAGGGAGAATTCGAGACAGGGTTAATTAATTTTTAAATTTTAAAGTAACTCTTTTTTTGTTGCATCAAATATATATAATTGTATGATGGCGTTATTTAAATATTTGACGTATATTTTTTAATAGAACACCCTATATATTTTTGTTTTCGTTATTACTGCTGTGCTTGAAAGTGATATGAGGTCATAAAGTTGATCGTTTTTGAGATATTTGAGATATCACAGAAGGCACTAACAGAATTTCGTAAGATATTGGGAAAGAGGGCTAATTAAGGTCGTATTATATGTTCATCCAGTAATTGTAGATACAGGTTGCCGTGGATAAAGGAAGAGCCTACAATAATGCGATCACCAGAAATGTTCACCCAAACATTTACTTTCTGTGGTCTTTGCGTTTGGTTTTCATTCATCCACTGCGGATTACTATTGGACCAGTAGCGACAGTAGCTGAAGATATATGCTGCTCTTCTTAAGCAGTCAACGAGTTGCACATGAAACGTTCGGAAGGAATTCCAATAGCCCATGGCAAAATAGCCCATCCACACCTGTTAAAGCCTACATACTTTGACAAATAAATAATTGATCACGTGATTTTGTCTATTTACATTTTTTCTTCTGACTCGTAACTGGCATTCAGGCTTTTGCTTTTGATATGTCAAAACCGTCAGTTTCTGCTATGACAACAAAGGTATGCGAAGTCATGATGTTTCTTCAAAAAAGTTAATACCAAATACCGAAATATTTTAAAATAGTTTTTGAAATAAGACAATTTTCTAAAGGCAATATTGATTCCAGGTTCTTAAGAATAAAATTCTTAGTCGGTATGTATTCAACATTAATTCGCTTATACCATCACGACAGTAATAGTTTATAGAGAATAATTGATAAGATTTTAACAGCAAATTCGTAGACGTAAAGTATTTTAATAATAACAATATAAGAATTTCGTTTGTTTTTTGCTTATATAATGAAAAGTAATGATAAGATATTTTTCACCGAATGAACTCTAAAAAACTGGTAAAAATCGATTTTTTTCAATAATTTGTAACTTTTAGGTAACTAATACTAGAATATTAATCTACCTCAAAATTGATACTATTGAATAAGTACTTTCTGAAAAATTGGAATTTAAATAATTTAGAGACATATTTTGCATTGCCCACCGTATTAACGAGGCTAATTCGATCGAGAAATACTAAAGATATTTTGAAAGTTCATAATTGCACTTCAATTTGTCTATCTTGGATTTTGCTATAATGCCCTGAAATTAATTTAAAATAATAGTAAAAATGCTCTTAAAAGTACGAATATGCGACAGCCAGCCAAAGGTTCACTGCTTACAGCTGTCAAGGAGCAAGGGCGGATCTAGGATTTTCGTGACGTGCGGGCACCAGATAAAAATTTTAGTAAATTGTATTATTATATGTTTTTTTCTCAGTAGTCTATTAGGTTTTTATTTACATATCTATTAACTGCGCATATTCGTTTATTTTTCCATTAGTTTATTAGGTTAATGATTAATTGTATACTGTTTACTGTTATAAAGTAAATTACTTTTTTTCCACTGGCTGGATCCGACACTGTCAAGACATCTGGGAAGAATTATAGGTCTGTCATTTAAGCCAAAATTCATAAACACTATTAATACATTTTATAGCCTGACAACAAAAATCCAAGATATACATAGTGAAGTGCATTTTATGAGCTTTCAAAATATATATTGCATATCACTACGAAACTATCGTGGTTAATACGATACGTTCTGCAAAATAATTCTACAAGATCTACTTAACGGACAATATCTATCTTCAGCCTTATTATTCTCAACTGTGTAAACTATCATTAGGGGGAAGTTATGAATTTATTAAAAACAGTCACTTTATATTGCATTTAATTACCTCTCTCCCATGAGATAGATGAATTTTTGCAAAATGATTAAACTTTTTTTTATTTATTTGAAAAGAATAGCATACACACCAATTTTCACGCCTGTATCACTTCTTTCCAAGATATTAAATTTAAGTAAAAACAGTAGACACCTCACTGCCCTCCCCCCATTTCGTAGTCAAACAATTTATTAAAATTATATGTCTATGCTACTCGCGGATAGTGTAGTTTTCTTTTAGTGAAAGAATTTTTAAAATCAGTTTACTAGTTCCAGAGATTATTTCCTGCAAACAAACAAAATTTTCCTCATCATACAGGGTGTTTCTAAAATAGGGTTCCAAACGTTTGCTGTGTATAGAACTCATTAAAATAAGCCAAAAAGTACCTATAGGACATGTATGCCATTAAAAGGGTTCAATCAAAACTCTTGTGTTTAACAAAACGGTCGAAAATAATTTTAAAAAAATGTATGGGTTTTACATAACTTTTTACGTTAAAAAAATTGTTAAGATTTTGTAAATTTGTAAGAGAAATAACAAAGCTGTATATTGAAAGAAAAAAACAAACGTTTCAGAGTCGATTCTGACTTCGTTGTCAATGGCTTTAAAATATGTATTGAAAATGTAAATTGCAAAATGAAAGTTTGATTTACATTTTCAATACATATTTTAAAACCATTGATAACGAAGTCAGAATTGACTTTGAAACGTTTGGTTTTTCTTTCAATATACAGCTTTTTATTTCGATTGTGGTGTTATTTCCCAAGCAAACATAAAAATAATCAAGGGTATGGCACACATAACATTTAGAAGACAATTTGTAAGAGAAAATTGCAAAAAATTGAAATAAAAAAAATACGGGCCGAAAACCCCCTTCAACGACCTAAATAGGACGCTTATGATTTGCATGTCGAAAAACAGAGTAACACATGTTATTTAACGTAGAAAGTTATCTAAGACCCATACATTTTTTTTTTCTATTTATTTTCGATTGTTTTGTTATTAAGAGAAAAATAATTTGGTCAAGTGCGAGTTGGACTCGCATACTAAGGGTTCCGTACCACCTTCAAAATTCGCTTGATTTTTATAACAATACATATGTATTTAGTTTTCTAATTTGGCCCCCAAAAATTAATAATAGAGTTTTATCTTACTAATAAACTTTCAGGAAAGCCTTTTATAATCTACTGTCTGAATTTGGAGGCTCTATAGATTGAAAGATAAAGGGAAAATAGGTCAAGTTTTAAATTATAAATTATTAAATCTGTTATTCAAATTATTTAAAAATACGAATAAAATATATTTTTCAAAATTTAAATAGTGTAGTTTCTAAAATGGGAATTAAGTCGATATTTAATATATTTGCTAATATCTTTTAAAAAATTATTTAAAAATATGATATATTTGTAATTCACATAATGAGCCTTTTATTTGATATATTACATGAGCGTTTGACAATTGAATTTTTATTTTCCATTTAATAGTATAATTTGTCCCTAAAATTACTATGAAGGTCTTCTAATAATTTTTCCTATAAATTTCAATTGAGCCCCAGTACCACTAATTATTTTCAAAATTTTAGGTACTTTGGTTTCGGAAATAAAGCGAGAAATGAAAATTTTTTATATCTTTATGTTAATACCTTGTAAACAATTAATTTTAAAAATATGAAAAATATATATTTGTATTCCTCATAATGAGCCCCTTCATTTGATATATTGCATGACGCGTTAAAAAAATATTTTTTATTTTCCGTTTAATTCTATAATTTGGCCTCCAATATTAATATTAGGGATTTCTTCGTATTTTTTCTGTAAACAAAAAAATTAGGTCTTATAGTTTGGGGAATAAAGGGAAGAATGGGTATTTTTTATATTTTTTAAATATATTTTAAAATATATATTTAAAAAAAATTAAAAAATATATATTTGTATTGGTCATAATGAGCCCTGTGATTTGATATATTACATGATCCGTTAGAAACAAGTTTTATTTTTTATTTTACATTTAATTCTATAATTTGCCCCCCAAAATGAATAGTAGGGGTTTCTCCTTATTTTTCCAGTAAAGTTCAGGTGGGGCGCTATACCTCTATTTTTTTCAAAATTTTACAGCTTATGGTTTCGGAGATATGGGGGGAATGGGTAATTTTTTTTTATATTTTTGTTATTATCTTTTAATTAATTCATTTTAAAAATATGAAAAAATTATATTTGTTTTCGTTAATATCTTTTAAATTATTTTTTTTAAATATGAAAAAAATATATTTGTCTTCCTCAGAATGAGACCTTTCATTTGATGTATTACATGATGCGTTTTAAAAATTTTTAATTTTTAAATTTTCATTTAATTCTATAATTTGCCCCCCAAAATTAATATTAATGGTTTTTCCTGTGAAGTTCGAGCAACGTTCTATATTTTCTATTTTTTTGAAAATTTCAGTAGTTTCGGAGATCAGGGGGGGGGGACGGTCAGTTTTTTTAGTTTTTCCCCCCATAAGTACTATTAAAATCAAAAGTTCTTCTTTTGCGGTGTGTACTCCTAATCGAGTCACCAAACTATTCAATAATACCAAATTTCAACGTCTTCCGTCGAGTAGTTTAGGAGAAAATTGTTGACAGAGGCAGAAATCCGGAGTGATATTATAAGAGTATCCGTATATTGTATATACGGAACCCTAAAATACAGTTTTTATAACTTCCTATTTTAGAAACACCCTCTATATTGGTGTAGATGTAGACGAATAAGGCAAATAAAGTCACCAAAATAGTTTCGAATTTGTTATCGCTTGAACTTCAATCTGCAAAAAATCGTCTCGGTAGGAGTTCAATTATCTCGTATCCGGAGAAAAAGAGGAAAAAATGTTCCCATTATATATTAATGTGCCGCCCCATACGATGGGCAAGCGATGTCGAATAATAAGGGCGGCCTTTGTATAGAAATGGATCCAAGAAGAAAGTCCTGATAATCTTGATGTAAGTAAACTTTGATACCTATCTACACCTCCGAATACTTACTTACCTTGTCCTTTATTCTAGGTGTGGTTTATTTTAGTCCAGGGGTAAAGCATCCCATCATGATAATGGATTTATGTGAATTCAAAATTGAAAGAAGATTACAGAATAAAACCATTTGGTGTTGTATTTTGAAAGATCGTTTAAAATGCAAATCACGATGCGTTACTTATGGCAAAACGGTGGAGTTAAAACATAGAGAACATAACCATGAACCCACATTCAAAGGACAGTACGAACAACTATCTTCTCAGATCTTGAACATTGTACATGGTAGAATTCGTGACAGGATTATTTAAATTGAAGTTCTAATCATTTGTACCAGAAAAATTGAAAAATTAAAAAAGTATTGTGCACGAGACACAACGGTTGTTCTATTTTTTAGATAATTTCAATTAGCTAACATTCCCTAGAAGGAGTTTTTTTAAAATGAAAGTCTAAAAATTTAAAGTATAACTTAGAATTAAATGTTCCAAAGATAAAAAGGAGACATTCTCTATTCAATTTAGGGTGTCGTTATTTCTCTCACGACGTTCTCTACATTTTTAGTTCATTTTTAAAAAAATATAACAGGACATTTTAAGCCCTTAATATTCACAATAAACCTTGCCCAAAAGACGATTCATTTCCCATTTAAATTACATGGGAATTTACCACTTTTTGCAAATATTTTTTTCTCTGTTGATCTTGATCTCTCGGAGGTATGCCAATTACATATTCTTGTACAGAATTGAACGCTCTAGAAAAAGGTCTCTTACAGTTGTTCGATAAACCTACTCCGTCAAAAGTTATGCACAGTTAAAATTAACCACTCGGTTAATTCTTATTGTACGAGGGTGAATCAAATATGAACCGGACTTTTGTTTTAAAAATTTTATTGGTACGATCAATACAAATTTTAATACATATTATTTTTCTACATAGTCTCCTCTCTTATGTATACATTTTTCCCACCGTATCGGAAGTTTTTTAATACCTTTCTCAAAGAATGAAACTGGTTGTGTCGATAACCAATTGCGCACAAACGTTTCTACACCTTCGTTGTCCTCAAAGTGGTGGCCTCCCAGTTCTTCTTTAAGTGGCCCAAACATGTGGTAGTCACATGGCGACAAATCAGGACTATAAGGCGGGTGTTCAAGGGTTTCCCAATGTATTTTGTTCAATTTTCCTTGAGTCAATGCAGCTGTATGTGGCCGAGCGTTGTCATGCAACAGAATCACACTTCGGATTGACGTATCCCGCCTCTTTTGCCGATAGGCAAGTTTCACTTGTTGGAGTAGTTCGCAGTAATACTCAGCATTAATTGTACGGCGTTCGTGCAGAATATCGATCAGCAGTACGCCTTCAATCAGCTCACGAATTGCGTAGATATTCGCCTCATTGATGCTTGTCGTGGGACGGCGTGCATGAGGCTCATTTTCCACTGTCTCTCGGCCATCTGAAAACTTTTTGTGCCAGTCGTACACTTGGGTCCTTGAAAATGTTTCATTGCCGAACTGTGCAGATAGTCGACGCAAAATTTCAGACGGTCTAACGCCCTCCCGCGTCAAAAATTTGATAACAACACGTTGCGCAACGGACGTATGCACCTCTTGCTCTGACATGATGCTACTAACAGCGCATCGACTACGCCTCGCCAAACCGACGAACTCCTCTCTTCTTAACATCCCTACCTAACATATATCGTGACGTCACGCCACTCGAATTACCTACAGGGCGAGAAACAGAAAAGTCCGGTTCATATTTGATTCATCCTCGTACCTTCCTTGTAGGCATCATATTTATGAGTTGGTGTTATCTAGTATTTACTCGACGAAAATTCCAGGTACAACTGGACCTAACGTAGCACCAATGATTACTAATATAAATGGACCCGGCGCACGCCCGTATCAGCGGGGGGGTCTGGTGGTTATAGTTTAAAAATTTCAATTTTCCCAGATAGCCTTAAATTAAGCGCTGAAATTGAAAAAAATCTGCAAGAAATTTCATTATTGATCGTTTTTGTACACGTTCCATATTGGTACTCTGCTCTTTTACCTGCAGCCGCACCAAATTAGGATCTGGTATTTATCAAATCTGTTTACAGCTATGGTACTTGAGTTCTGAAGCAGTGACCTTATCATTTTAGAAGAAAATATATCCCTTAGACCAAGGCCGCACTACGGTTTTTTCCCGCGAGGTGTTAAACACTAAACCGCGCAACCGCTCAAGATGCACACACTACGGTTAAAAACCGCGAAACTGGACTCGATCGTCACAGTTTGAAAATGGATTTCAAAAGAGCAGTATGTGTTGTTGCTCTAATAATAAGAATAAGAAAACGCCAGCAACAATTTTGCCAATATTGGATTCATCCCCTGACGGGCCGTAGATTTAAGAAGTGTTTTTTTCTATAAGAAATATCAAGCTTTAAGAAAACATCCCGAGAAATTTGTCAATTATTATCGAATGTCAATAGCCAGCTTCGATTAAATTTTGCAAATGCTGCGTCCATACATCACCTTTATGGATACAAAATTTAACTATAGGTTATCTTGTGTCAGCAGGAATGTCGAATTTACATTTGGAATTATGGCAAATAAATGGCGTATTTTACCTAGACCCTTAGACGTGAAATTAGATTTTTGCGACCACATTATTAAAGCTAGTTGCATGTTGCATAACTTTGTAAGACAACATGATGGCAAACAGCTTAATGAGTCATCTCAAGTTTCAGGTCTTCAGCGAATTCCTTCAATCCGTGGCCAAGAAACCGAAAAACCGCCCCCGGTTAAACCGTAGTGCGTACGTACCAACAAAACTTGATCGGTTACAAATTTTGGCGCGGTGTTTACCCGCGAGACATTTTGTAACATTTAAAATCAGTCGCGGGAAAAAATCGTAAGTGCTTCCGCTCCGTGGAAGCCACGGTTTTAGGTTGCAGGTGTGGACTATGGTAGGATTTGCCTCGGATACTAGACTGGTCATTCCCTCCATGAAGGGACATTTCTCCACCCGCATTCCCCATTTTGGAATCTTACGAACACCCCAGTTCGTTTAAGAGTTCCTGCGCCGATGGGTCACACGCTCGACTCCCTCGACGGGAATCTCCCCTTTTTACTTTTCTGGACGAGCGAACATCCGGCTTTCGAGGTGTTGGCGCCTCTACTTGCGGGACGCTATGGCCCAGCTTTAGGAGTAACAGGCAAGAGGTTAGCAAAGGGCGCTCGTCTCGAATACTAGGTCGCGCCCCACACAGGGCGATGACCCGACATCTCAAGCGACGGTCCCACTGTTACCCGCCAGGTCGTCTCATCGCCACAATCCCGAAGGAAAGCAGGTCTGACGACTACTTGTATTAAAGGTTTAACAAGTGAACCTCGTTCCCATTCGCTCAATCCCGAAGGAAAGTGTGTCTGGCGAACTACATGTGTAAAGTTTTGACAAGTCACACTCGAGGGTGGGGGCCCTCTCCTTCCCTAGTTACTAACGGGCACCGCCTTGTCGAAAGAAACAAAGCATGGGTTGCCACCGAGAAGTATTTTTGACAACCCCGAATTACAAAACTACGCGGTTAAAAACCTCAGCGGTCTATCCGTAGTGCGGCCTAGGCCTTGTATCAGGCAGAAAGTGGTTAAAAGTGAGTAATGACGAAAAGTTTGATATTTTTAAACGCTTCATTTTTAATCAGGATGATTTTGAATGAGTATAAATAAAAACATTAATTATTTTATAAATTCAAATTCGTTACAATTTTGTTCACGGTTTAATATTGATACAAGTTCTCTGCAGTTAGACAGTAATGAATGGTTAAAGGATCCTGGATTTATGAGAGTCTGAGGAAATGTGAAAATTTTGAGAGTAGTTAATGACACTGCAGAAGAAGCTGTTAAATTGTCTGAAGAATACATTAGATAATATTTTAGCTTGAAGTGAAAAACAATATGCGATTCAGGATGTAAGCGAGTATAAGAAGAACTATCAAAATACACAAAGAATGTTTATTAAAATAAATCAGGTATACTTAAATGGTTTTAACTTCATTCGACGTGAAAATTTCTTGATTCCCTACCTTAGAATTGTATATTCTTAAAGTAATAGATTAAATTTTACAAAAATAATTATAATTTTGTCATAAAAGTTCAAAAATTAACCGAATGCTTAACTTTAACCGCGAAGGAGTATAATTGTAAGAGAGCTTTTTTGTAGAGCGTTCAGTTCTATACAGGAAGAAGTAAGTGTCAAGTATTTTATCGCGAAATGAATTCCGATATCCCGGAGTTCCAGAAAAATCTAGCTCTAAGACTCCAAATCGAGAGTCCCTGTGATTCCTAGAATAGAAATCAGACGAAAAAATTCGTATGTTTACTAAAACCTGTCAAAGGAATTACGATACTAACTACTCGAGATTTTTCAATCCAATGAATGCAAGACAATATCTAGTCGAGAACCTTCAGTTGTTGTCTCCTCAACTGATCGAATTCTCGAATAATTAATTATGTATACAGTACATATAACTGAATTTAATATATTATCGCGAAATGAATTCCGACATCCAGGAGTTTCAGGAAAATCTAGCTCACAGAGACTCCAAATCCAAATTATTCGAGAATTCAATCAGTTGAGGGGAGCGCAACTGATGAAGGTTCTCTACTAGAAACAATATATTGTCTTGTGTTGTCAATGATGCCGGAGAAAAAAAAATATTTGCAAAAAGTGGCAAATTCCCACGTAATTTAAATGGGAAATGAATCGTCTTTTGGGCAAGGTTTATTGTGAATATTAAGGGCTTAAAATGGTCTGATATATATTTTTTTAGACAATAAACTAATAATTTAGAGAGCATCGTGAGGCAAATAATCAACTTAGTCAATAACGGACACCCTACTATTCATCTACGGCATAAATATAATTGTAAATTTCCAATATTCTAGTCAATAGATGTTAATAAATAAATGTATTGTTAAATAATTATTTTTAACAAACCTTTTTCCTGTGATTCACCTGAAGGTATTATCAGAATTAGGTAGAGCTGTTATAGAATATTTGAACAACTTGGATTAAACACTAATGTCTAATAATATTGGACCCGTTTAACATTTCAAAATCGATCAATTTCAAATGGCTATAGTTTATTGGAATTGTGAGAGAAGTACACAAAACATATCTCTACTTATTGTGTACTTTGTTAACTGTTGCAACAATTGGGAGGGGGTCTATATATCGTTACTCTGGTACATTGAGCAAAATATGACTGGCTTAAGTCCATCAAGTTTTTAAAAGATTCCTTGAAAATGTAGTTTGTATAGGATCACACATTTACACCACCTTGATCCTCTTAATATTTTTAGCCTTCTATCAATTTGAGTTTAGGGCCTTTTGATAATAAAAAACTTCAATGCAGATTTATATTGGAGTCCTTGCGAGTTTTTCCTTTAGCTAAAATTGTAAATTAGTTCAGATGTGTTTATAGCTTTTAGTTTCACCACATAAAGACTGAAAATACAATGATGGTAATCCCATATTTTGTGTATTCATTGTGATCTCTACCTGATATCCTCTTTGCCCTACATTCCTCCGCCATTTTGTTAGACGAGAATCAAGATATTTCTTAAATAATATTGGAGACATGCGGCCTTAGTGCTTTTTTGACCTTGAATACAAGTGTTAGAAATCTTCCCATTTTTACATGAAATAGTTACGTCACGTGTCATTTTTATTCGACATGTGGCTTGTTCTGTTTTACTTTGTTATTTTATAATGGCCTTTTTTGTTTATCTTGATTTGAATGGCTTCTTGTTCTATTTTTGATTTATAGTTGGTGGTGGTGACTGATTTACAATTGGTTCTACTTACTTCCTAAGAAAATGTCAGTATGGTTACCTGGAACATACCATTTTTTTGCTTCTTTCTTTCTTTTTTCTTTTCTTTCTGTCTATTTTGTGGCGCTATAACTCCAACTGAATCTTGGCCACATTTACTCTTCTTCGGCACTATTTTCGGTCTTGTGTAGTTATCTTCCATTATTCCATCTACTACTAGAGGGAGTAACATACCTTTTTCCTTCGGGTCTTTCGAGATATTTAGGAGCCTTTTTGACATACTGTGAACAAAAAAGTGATGAAACGGAAAAACAAATGCACTACCTTATTTAGCCGCCAACTACATATAGTAATGTGGGGCCGTATGGAGTTTCTAACACACTAGCTTGCCTAGAAGAACAAAAACGAAACATTTTTAAAATTTCAGAAAAAATCTGTGAATTTAGTAGCAAAATCTACATACAAATGAGATTCTCACTTATGAAATTCACACAATAGGTTAAGTGATCATGTGATCGGTTAGTTTATTGCAAGGTTGTCTTATGTATTTGACAAATCTAACGTTAATAAATTCTACCCCATCAAACAGTTACTGACCTCATCCTTTATTCTAGGTTTGGTTTATTTCAGTCCAGGATTGAAGCATCCCATCATGATAGTGAATTTGTATGAATTCTTACTTGAAAGAAAGTCAAGGAATAAAACTTTTTGGTGTTGTATTCTAAAAGGCCGTTTGAAATGCAAATCACGATGCGTAACTTATGGCAAAACAGTGGAATTAAAACATAGAGTACATAATCATGAACCGACGTTTAATGGAGAGTGCGATAAATTACCTTCACAGATTTTGAACATTGTACGTGGACAAATTCGTCGCAAAGTTACTTAATCACCTTACAGTATTTAAATTGATAATTTATTTTTGTACCGGCAAGAAAACAATGGCGCTTTGCACTTGCACTGTACCGTTATTCCGAATTTACAGGGAGACATTTTTTTCGGCAAGTTCTACAGAAATTACACTTATAACTGTTGCAATTATTACATCCATCATCCGATCTTCTCCTCATTGACTTCTGAATTGTTTCAAAAACACTAAAAGTCGTTGTATCGAAACGTTATAAATATAACGAGTTACAAACCACGGCAACTGCATAGGGATTCTGTAACTCTTTGTGGTCGAAACGGAATGGAACGTTATGACAGTATAACGCAAAAACCATGCAACTCTCGATTCGGAGTCACAAAACATCTAATAACATTGCGTTCTGTCATAACGTTATAATATAGGGAGTTACAGAATACGGTTGCTAGGCGCCACCTAACGGTTGGTTTTAGAAATATGTTTGTCCGCAAACAATCAATTATCATATTAATATTGAATATCAAATTAATTAGAAATATTGTTATAAGATTAAAATAATATTAATGCAATGGTCTTTTAAAGCTGTAGTATTGTAGTGCGGCATTGTCACAGCGGAACATAAATCTAATTCAACTAATGCACCTCAGATCAATGACTATTTTGCGGACAAGTATATTACTCAAATCAGGTATCGCTTAACAGGTAGAATTTCTATTAAAATGATCATCACTAGTTGAAAACGTTAAGTAACTGATGTGGATTACTGTCATCTCACACTGATAGAATATACTCGTAAAACAGTCTTTCTTAATAACACTGGTCAACTTTTGAACTAAGCGGGAACACGGCATGCCTTATATAGTGTATATATAGTTTTTTTCGGGTCGCTGATTACGATGATAGGGTCGGTTGACCTTCATCACGTCAGGTTCAAGCGCATTTGAAGGTCAAATCTAGAGAATTTTTATAGAATTCTCTCGATTTAACCTTCAAATGACCTCTGGGAAAAAGCGCAAGGTCAAACAAACTATGGCTTCGAACTCAGAGACCTCAAAAACATCAGCAAGATTTTTGGTAGACCTTCTAGATTTGACCTTCAAATGACCTTGAAATAACCTCTGGGAAAAAGCCCAAGGTCAAACAAACTACGGATCCGGGGACTCACAGACCTCAAAAAAAATAGCATGCATTTTTTCACATTTTTTGGTAGAACTCTCGATTTGACCTTCAAATGAGCTTCAAGTGACCTCTGACAAAAAGCGAAGTCAAACAAACTACGGATTCGGACTCAGAGATCTCAAAAACATAACCAGAAATTTTTTCAGATTTTTTTGGTTGAATTCTCTCAATTTGACCTTCAAATGCCCTTGACTCTGATGAGGTCAACCAACCCTCTTATCGTATTCAGCTACCCAAAAAAACCCTAGTACCCTATACGGCATGCCGTGTTCCGGCTTAGATCAAATGTTGACCTCTGTAATCAAAGTGTTAAAAGATGCCAGGACATTTCTAAAAATTTGTTGAACTCAGTAAACCTTAACTTTTATTCTAGCTGCTTAATTAATTTAGCAAGTCAAAATTGGTTTTGTCTAAAAACTTATCGTCTTGTATCTTCGGTTAAAACGGTCTTTCAAAAATCACATCATAGGAAAAATTCCAGTAAATAATTCCTTGTAACTTATAATTAACATCGTATATTATAAGATAAGAAAATACCACAATAGTTCCAGTAGCTAGAAATTTGACATATAACTAATATTTCTCTTCAGTGACGATATGGACACTTTCTTTATTCCTTTGACTAAAGTATTAAATAATTTGTAATATATGTATATATTTTCAAAATTTCACTCAAAAAATATTAATAAACAAATTTGTTGCTAAATTTTTATTTTTAATAAACCTGTTCCTAGGAAACAAATACGCAGTTAAAATGGCTGTCCTTTGAAAAGTAATATTTGGATTTGCATTTGTCAGAGGGCGCAATTTTATTTTTTAGATATCAAGGGGGGTTAGTGTAAACATAAATCCAATTTGTAGGGTTGTAACCCGATGTTCCACGACCGCCATCTTGGAAAGGAGGTCCAAATAGTCCACGCTGATTTTCTAAATCACAGTTACTCTGCCCTCGGTCTTTTTGATGGACCAGGCCGCGGCTGAGCATCTAATCGCCTGTCTATATTAAATGCTTGATAGAGAACCGGAGAAGGATGTGGCTTCATTGTCGAGGGTTCATCTTCAAAATCATTTTCTACAATTAATTTCAAGAGCTCCGTTATGTTGCTGCAAGTCTCCCCAGAACAATAGAGGCATACTGCAGAACATTTCAGGCCTGCGTTTTGACATCCATACGTCGCTCCATAGTTCCCTTTGCATGTGCAGAAAATTAATTTTAGAAGCTCAGGGATGCTGGAGGTTTTGAGCTCTGAACTGGTATCAATATTTTTCCACATTTTTTCCAGCCCCTGTCTTCAGGATCGTTATAGTTACTAAGCCACGTTTGGACCTCATGGAAGACTCGGAAGCTGTGAAAGCAAGCTGTATATTGTCACTGATTTAGCGAATTATTTATATATGGCATTATCATTAACTAAAAAGTTTAGTAAAAATTATGGCAAATCATTAATATTAATGTATTAGTTATGAATACTGAAGAATAGTATTTGTTTCACAGCGCTAAAAAACCTTAACTAACGATAAATTTAAAAAGTTTATAATGAAAATTATTCCTTAATACACTATTTATAAAAAAATGAAAAAAGTTATATCGACAAACAAAATTTTTTCATCAAATTTTCATTGATTTTCGCATATAACTCTTTTATTTATGGTTCTACAACTAAAAGTTACTTAGCAAAAGTTGTAGATAATTTTATTTGAAACAAAATAATCATGTAATAAATCATAAAAACTATTTGGACCCCTTGTTCCAAGGTGGTGGCCTTGTAAGAAGGGTTGCAAACCCACAAGCTTGGATTTAACTTTACACTAACCCCCCCCCCCTTGATATCCAAAAAATAAAATTGCGTCCTCTGACAAATGCATGCCAAGCCCAAAAGAGTAACATTTCAATGGACTAGGTCTGTGAAGCAATAATAAAGTTTCAAGAATTACGGATATATTGTACTTCTTATTTGTAGCCATACACATACGATTGAGATTTGGAGATCTCTTGAGGTAAGGGAAAAATAATGCATTTCCCGAAAACACGTGGAAAAATGTGACTTAACCAAACATCTATTAACCAGCGCTGGCAACCAAATACTAGAACTGGACAATACTAAAATTTTAAAGAAAGACGTATATCTAAAGCACAAGATATTGAGCTCCATGACAGGTACTGAAATTAGAGCACCACCACTAGAGTTGGATCCTAGATAGAAACAATTGTTGCTAGACGAGCATAATAGGGGAACCCTCAGTATTAATTGATCGAGAAGTCAGATAAGCTCTTACTATCAAATACATTTGACAAACACATAAATGTGCATGTTGACGAATATTCAAAGAATATCCAATAATTGAAATTATATGATATATTGAATGACGACTCCAACCTTGGAGTTGAAACGAAACGTCTTCACAGTGGATAAGAAAACATAATATACTACCTACTACTTGTTTGTAGACAGAACATCTGTCTGAATTGTCCTACAACACTTTATCTCCTTTAGAAATTTCAGATACTTATCTGTTTCAAAAAGAAGTGAGTAGAGACAATTCCATTCAGCAGGCAGAATAATAATAATTTTTAAAGTGAAACTTTTATTCTATCGCTCAAATTTTTTGTAATAGATTTTTGAGCTCAATATTTTCGGAGGTAAGGTAGGTTTTTCTCTTACCTCTAAAAACTATAAAAGTGAGTGGAAAATAAGTAATATATCAAATGGAAGGGCTCATTATAAGAATAATATATATATATATATATATATATATATATATATATTTTTTTTGAAGACGCGAGATGTAAAGACCGACATCTAGGATTTTCGGGGAAACTAGTACATAGAGGCTCCGAATGTGGAGCAGTTCCGTGTAATTGCTGTAACCCGTAATTCCTAGGTTAGACTGTCACGATGAAATTTTCAGGTTAACTTCACCTTCGAAGATATTGAATACTCTCTTCGAGGTGTCATTCTTTTGTACGCAAGACAATAGATGTGGGTCTTTACATCTCGCGTCTTCAAATTTAACGATATGTATCAAATACATAAAGAGGTGTTCGAGAGGACATTCAATTGTGGGAAGCGCAACTGATGAAGGTTCCCTAACCAGAAACAATATTATATTATATTGTCTTTCGTAAAGAATGACACCTCGAAGAGAGTATTCAATATCTCTGACCGGTAAAGTTAATCTGAAAATTTCATCATGACATTCTAACCTAGGAATTACGGGTAACAGCAATTACATGGAACGGCTCCAGATTCGGAACCTTTATGTGCTAGTTTCCCCGAAAATCCTAGTCTTTACATCTCGCGTTTTCAAATTTAACGATATGTATCAAATATATATATATATATATATATATATATATATATATATATATATATAAAGCCATTTCTGGAGTAACAATTAAGTAATTGACTGATTCATTTACTTCAGTAGTATTTTACATCGAATAATTGGCATGATTGTAACAGAAAATCGATTTTTGATGCTTATATTATGAAAATGAATTTCGTGGATCAATTCCCTTGATGGGAACATTCTAGAAAACCAGAAAAGCTCCAAAGTAAACATTTACAATTCCTAATTGAAGTACTTTTGGCTAGGAAAAGCAGAGAAGGATCAATAAATAGTGGATTGTCTACAAAAATTTATCTTACTAAAAAAAGGAATATTGATCTTGGTCTAAATGATAGCGTATGTTTAATAATCATTAAGATAGATACTGCCGAACAAAAGAGGTATATTGAAGAATGCTCCGTATTAAACGCGATCGTCCGATTGGGATATACGTAATATTTTGAAACCGTAAAATTGGTTTCGAATAGTAGTGAATACAGCAGTAAACGTTACGACGCGACGACTAGCTGAGCAATGATTGTAGCTGTTAAAATATCTGTCCCTAATTAATGGTCGCTTATTTAGTACAATATTATTGAACATTTTTAATAAATTTTACGATATTATTTCGAAGATCCAATATATCAATAGTGAAGTAAATTTTATGTGTTTTCAAAATATTCCGGTCAAACGATCGATTGCGGATAATACAGTGCGTTTTTTTTCAATTAATCTCATCGTTATCAGGGTTTATCAACACTCAATTTGATTTTCGGCGATTGTATCATCACTTTTCATAATTAATGTAGGCAAAGATGTTTCGATTTTTGCGAATATTTATTGTATAAATAATTTACTTTTCCGAATTTACTGTTACGTATCAGTTATAGATGGAAACTATCACTGACTAATTCAAAGCTTAGACAGGTTCTCTATAGAAGTTTATGAAAACCCAGTATTGAATATATAAACTGGCCATGTGTTTGGTTAATCTGTTTCAACATTATCAAGTCCATCTACTTACTTGTTCAAACATTTACTGAATCTATGGTTTATTCTAGGTGTCGTTTATTTCAGCCCAGGAGTAAAGAATCCTATCATGATAATAGATTTATGGAAATTCAGAATTGAAAAAAGAATGCAGTATAAAACGACTTGGTGTTGTATCCTAAAAAACCGTTTGAAATGCAAATCACGATGCATAACTTACGGTAAAACGGTGGAGTTAAAATACAGAGAACATAATCATGAACCGACGTTTAATGGACAGTACGAGAAATTATCTGCACAGGTCTTGAACATTGTACAGGGAAAAGTTCCTTACAAGTTTTGTTGATTAGCAGTAGTGATGGGAAGTTCGGATCTTTTTAACGAGTTGGTTCAGCGAGTCTGGATCATTTGAAAGACCCGGATCACTGACACGTGTCACGGATCTTAATGAATCTTTGACTAAAGTTACTTTTCTGAACTACTTATTATTCATCTGTGTAAGACAAACAGGATATATATATATATATATATATATATATATATATATAAATCAAAATTTAATTTAATTAAAAATTAGAAATTTATTTGATTTTGATTTTGTCAACCTTTTGAAAGTATTTTTTTTATTACCAATTCATTGGACGAAATATTTTTCCTTTAAGATGTAGATATCCTGATTATGGACAGCGCTATAGTTTCTAAAGAACTGTGTAAATTATCAATGCGATAAATGATATTGTACAAATAATGATTTTGACTTTTGAGTTAAATTAAAAGCATAGATTAAAAGTATGCTGAATAAGAGGTATCCTATCACATACAAGATGTAGCCACTTAAGTTAAATTATAGTGTAAAAAAACATAGAGCTCTAAGTTTAAAACAGTTATCTACTCCAACCGTTAACAGATGGCGATAAATCTAATACAAATTTTGCCTATCGGGGAATACCTGCTAGATATTATAAATTATTCTTCCAGTTGAGGAAAGTTATTAATTTTGGTTTTGAGTGGCGCCCTAAATTGAATAAGTGAATAAATATGGCTTCTAGAAGAAAAAGTAAAATATGGAATCATTTTGATTTTAATGAAGAAATTAATAAAGCGAGATGTAATTATTGTTCCGCCTTTATCACTATTTCCAAAGGTTCAACTTGAAATCTGACAAGACATATGCGGACAAAGCATATTGGTACGACATACATACATACATATATATACATATATATATTGTTACGAAATTTACCCAAAGCCGACCCTGTGTCATTTCAGCACGACAACAAACGCTTCAAGATAAAAAAATACGATTCTCGAAAAGGCTCGGCAGCGGAAGGAACGATGTTGATTTCTACTGGAGAATTCTACGCTGGTGATATAAAAGAAGAACGCCACGATCGCCAGGCAGATATACCGCGACGACTAGCTTATATGAAAATGTATTGTGAATCAGCTGTTTTAAATGTAAATAAAGTTCTAGAAAAGTGAAAGTAAATATTAGTTGTTATAATTTTTAATTGAACCCACGAAGTATATAACATTTGGTGTTAGAAGTGAAGGATTAAGTGCAGTTAACATCCTAAATTGATTTATGGAAACTCGTAGTATGGAAAAGATAGACGAAAAAATTGCACAGATTCTAGAAAAACGTGACAAGAAGGAGAAACAACATCAAGAAGAAATTCAACAAAGGTTAGTGAAATCTTTTGATGACAAACTTAAAGTTGAGTTAGGAAATCTTGTCACTAATATCGATGAAAAACGTAAAATAGAATTAGAAAATCTTGTTTCTACAATGAAAAGCGAACAACAAAATCTTGTCTCTGCCATGGAAGAAAAACAACAAAATTTAATGGAAAGATTATTCTCGAAATTTGTAGAAAAACAAGATCAGACTGAATTAAAACGACAAAATGAATTTAAAATAACTGAAGAAAAAAGACAAATGCAATTTGAACAACTAATGCAAATAGTAAGACAAGTTAATGAAACAGTTAATGAAAGAATGCAAATAGTTGAGTCTGATATAAAAGAGATAAATGATGACATTAAGACCATAAAAAATACCGTAGACACTCTTGAAACAAAAGTAGATGACCTCGATTCCATCCAAAGCCAGGTAAAAGTTGAAATTAGTTCAATTCAAAACACAGTTCAAGACCAAATCAGTGCCATCCAAGACAAGGTAGAAACAGAAATTAAAAAAATGCAACAGGACTTACAGCGAGGAAAATTCCAGAACACCGTGAGTACCAGAGGTTCCATTAGTAAACCACCCACATTTGATGGCAGTTCATCTTGGCCTATGTATAAACGGCAATTTGAGGCTGTGGCTACAGCTAATGGATGGGATAATCAAGAAAAATCTACTTCTCTGGTAATTTCGTTAAGAGGTCCGGCCCTAGAACTCCTCCAAAGCATTCCAGTCGATGAACAAGGCAATTTCGACAAGATCATCGCTATCCTAGACAAACGTTACGACAATCAATCCTTGAGCCAGGTATACCAAGTCCAACTGAGTGGAAAAACCCAAAAATCCGGTGAAAGCCTCCAAGAATTCGAAGCAGAAATTAGACGGTTAGTTCACTTGTCCTACCCAGACCTGCCAGAGGAAACGAAAGACCAGTTGGCCACACAGAGTTTCATAAACGGCATCAGAGATGTGGAAGTACAAAGAAATTTAAGACTGAGTGGCGTCAAGAAAAGTAGTGAAGCTCTACTTCGGGCTTTGGAAGTAGAGGCCGTCATGAACATGTCCAAGCCGAGGGTCCGAGCAGTTTCCTTCAACCAGGAAGAGTCAGAGGCACAATTTCAAGCGCTGCTGGCTGGTCTGAACAAATTATTAGACCGGTCACAAAGAACTGGCACCAGAGGGGCATGTTACCGCTGCGGACGGACAGGGCACTTCCAACGTGACTGCCGAGTAAGGCTACCGGAACGATCCCCAACCAGGGGTAGCCAACAAACCGACCTTACCAACCAGGGAAACTCCAACCAGTCAGCATAAGGGGGCGAATGCTGACTCACCATCCACCAGCCCCCAGGACAGTTTCCATCCGGGGATTTTGCAGAGATAGCGGCAGCCTAGTCATCAGAGGCACCAACAACGGGCGAGCAGTTACCATCACCATCGACACCGGCGCCGCTGTGTCCATTGCCAAGTCCAGGGTTTTGAGAGCATCAGAAATTCGGCCAGTTACCAATAACATCCAGCTCAGAACAGTGACCGGCGAGTCCATGTCAATACAGGGTGAGGCAGATGTCGTGCTACAGATAGGGGACAACATGATCCGGCATAGGGTCCTGGTAGCGAATATTGAGGACGATTTTATACTGGGAATGGACCTAATTAGCCAGCATGGATTTATGTTCGACCCGAGATATGATGTTCTTCGGTTCCTAAATGAGGAATTTGTATTGACACGGCCCGACAACACGTCAGTCACCCCCATAAAAATTGTGGCAAAGTCTTCAGCTAGAATTCCCGGTCGAACAGAACAGATTATTTATGGGCAGCTAGACAGCAATCCTGGGAGCTGCGTTGGAATGGTGGAGCCCGTACACTCAGCTCATGACTACTTGGTTGGTCGGGCTATAGTTAAAACCGGACGAGATATACCAATCAGAGTCCTGAATTTGTCCAACAACGACATCAGAATTACCAATGGTCAAGAGATAGCTTGTTTCGAGCCAGTAGAGACCATCATCAATTGCGAAGAAGAGTACCAGACGTCGGTGAAGGAGACAGGGCCCGATAGAGAGTTCCTACAACAGTTTGCTGACCACTTAACACACTTGACACCAGAGAACCAGAAAAAAGCCAAGCAATTTATCACAAAACACTGGCAAATTTTTAACAGTAAAAATGGAACCACCGGTCGCACCAACATCATCCAGCATCGAATAGATACCGGAAAGGCTCAGCCCATCAGAATACCACCTAGACGACTACCATTGGGGCAACAACAGGCAGTCGAGGAAAACATCGAGTCCATGTTACAAAATGGAATTATTGAGCCATCCATCAGTCCATGGTCTGCTCCCGTCGTGCTAGTTAAAAAGAAGGATGGAACCACCCGATTTTGCGTGGATTACAGAAAGCTCAATGACGTCACGAAGAAAGACAGCTATCCACTACCCCGAATCGATGACACTTTGACCACACTAGCAGGCTCCCGTTGGTTCTCCACACTAGACCTAAAAAGTGGATATTGGCAGGTTGGTCTGCACGCAAACGACAGAGAGAAGACAGCGTTCTCCACCAGTAAAGGGCTGTTTCAGTTCACGGTCATGCCCTTTGGGTTATGTAATGCACCCGCTACATTTGAGAGGCTAATGGAGTATGTACTGAGCGGGTTAACATGGAGGACGTGCTTAGTATACCTCGACGACATTCTAGTCATGGGCCAGACATTCGACGACCATCTGAAGAACTTGGGCGAAGTATTCTCCAGAATTAATAACGCCAACCTGAGACTCAATCCGAAGAAGTGTTCCTTGTTTCAAAAAGAAGTAGAGTTTTTGGGCCACGTAGTGTCCGAGTCAGGAATCCGCACCAACGAAGACAAGATAGAAGCAATCCGCGATTGGCCAGTTCCAAGAGACAAACATGAACTCCGAAGCTTCTTGGGCCTATGTTCATACTACCGGCGTTTTGTTGAGGGATTTGCCACCATCGCCGCCCCTCTACATCGACAGACCACTGATAAAGAGACCTTCCATTGTAATCAGGATTGCGAAACATCATTCAGGCGACTGAAGGCAGCACTATGTTCCAGCCCAATCCTAGCCTTTCCTACACAGTCCGGTAAGTTCATCTTAGACACCGACGCCAGCAACACAGGTTTGGGGGCCGTCCTATCCCAGGTGCAAGATGGTGAAGAGAGGGTGATCGAGTACTACAGCCGTGGATTCTCGAAGCCAGAAAGAAATTATTGCGTCACCAGAAAAGAACTTCTTGCAATAATAAGGGCTGTGGACCAATTCCATAAATACCTGTATGGTCGCCATTTCTTAATCCGAACAGATCATGCCGCACTCAAATGGCTGCTGGACATGAAGACACCTGAAGGACAACTGGCCAGATGGATGGAGAAATTACAGCAATACGACTTCAAGGTGGAACACCGTGCCGGCCGGTTGCACAATAATGCCGATGCCCTATCCAGAAGACCCTGTAGAGCGGAATGCAAGCATTGTCTGAAGACGGAACAGCGAGAGGGTATCTCCATCAGGCAGATTCGAGCGCAGGCCAATGAAGACTGGACAACGGAACAGTGCATTCAGGACCAAATGGCTGATCCAGACATCGAACCAATCTTGTCACTCAAAATGAGAGGGGCACCCAGGCCACGATGGGACGAGGTAGCTAGATACTCCGGCGTGCTGAAATCGTTATGGGCTCAGTGGGACTCTCTACGAGTAGACAATGGAATGCTCAAGCGAGTTTGGGAAAGCGCTGATGGACGAGAAACCAAGTCCCAACTGGTAGTTCCGAAGAAAAAGGTACCAGCCATCCTGACCGAAGTACATGATGGAATTACCGGAGGCCACCTGGGCATGAATAAAACCCTAGACAAAGTTCGCCAGCGGTACTACTGGGTGAATTACTTCGAAGACGTCAGAGCTTGGTGCCGCAAATGTGCCACATGTGCCGCCAGTAAGGGCCCGAAGACCCGGACCAAGGGCAGAATGCAGCAGTACAATGTGGGCGTCCCATTTGAGAGAATCGCCATCGATGTCGCCGCTCCGTTTCCCGAGTCTGAGAGGGGGAACAAATACATTCTGGTCGCAATGGATTACTTCAGCAAATGGCCTGAGGCATATGCGATACCCAACCAAAGAGGCAACCACGGTAGCGACGGTGCTAGTAGAACAACTATTCAGCCGGTTTGGCGTCCCGATGGAATTACATTCAGACCAGGGGCGTAACTTCGAATCGAATGTATTCCAGAAGGTCTGCACGATGTTGGGGATCAGGAAAACGAGAACAACACCATTACACCCACAGTCAGACGGAATGGTGGAAAGATTCAACCGGACCTTGGAACAACACCTATCCAAGGTCGTCAGCAATAACCAGCGTGATTGGGATGAGCATATTCCCCTATTCCTGTTGTCATATCGCTCTGCTGTACATAATAGCACAGGCCTGACCCCAGCCAAGGTCTTATTCGGAAAGGAGCTGCGATTACCATGCGACTTGGCATTTGGCTTCCCCGAAGAACCTCCCCAAGACATCGACGATTATGCCGACCAGCTCCGACGTAACATGCTGGCAATACACGACTTAGCCCGAACGCAGATGTTGGCCACCAGTGACCGGATGAAGATGCGATACGACCTCAAGGCCAATTCAGCCGGGTTCCAGGAGAGGGACAAAGTCTGGCTGTACAACCCCCAACGGAGCAAGGGTAAATCCCCAAAGCTTACACCCGCCTGGGATGGTCCATACGAAGTGGTCAAGAGGCTGAATGATGTCGTCTACCGGATCCGTCGAAACCCCAAGGCTAAATTGAAGGTGGTTCACTTAGATCGACTCGCTCCCTACCATGGAGGGGATGTTTCTGATCGGGACGATCAGAATTAAAGGGGGGGCAGTGTTACGAAATTTACCCAAAGCCGACCCTGTGTCATTTCAGCACGACAACAAACGCTTCAAGATAAAAAAATACGATTCTCGAAAAGGCTCGGCAGCGGAAGGAACGATGTTGATTTCTACTGGAGAATTCTACGCTGGTGATATAAAAGAAGAACGCCACGATCGCCAGGCAGATATACCGCGACGACTAGCTTATATGAAAATGTATTGTGAATCAGCTGTTTTAAATGTAAATAAAGTTCTAGAAAAGTGAAAGTAAATATTAGTTGTTATAATTTTTAATTGAACCCACGAAGTATATAACAATATATATATACATATATATATATATATATATATATATATATATATATATATATATGTTTCTATCAGAATTATTAATTTAGTGTATTTTAGGAATATCCATTAAACGAGAAACTTTTAATGTGCCATTAGAGACTGTAAGAGAGGGGACTAGTGTTAGTACAGCTATTGAAGAACTAAATACTATGCCAGCTGTAAATCAACCAAGTCCTAAAAAGCAGAAAAAGCAAGAAGTTATGGACAATTATATAATTAATGCAAGACCAGTGCCTATTAATAAGTCAAAGCAATTTGATGAACAACTTTTACGTATGATTGGAAAGGAATATTATCCTTTTTCTATAGTTGAAGATTTAGAATTTAAAAAGTTTATAAATATGTTAAGTCCTGGATATACTTTGCCCAACCGTAAAACGATTGCAGGTAGTTCCGCAAGCCTTCAACAAAATCAAGGAAGGACTTAAACAAAAAATCAATTATGCTTTTGCAGTATGTCTTACTACAGACAGTTGGACTTCAGTAAAAAATGAAAATTATATAGCAATAACAGCACACTGGCTAGATGATAGTGATAATAAATCATTAAAATTGCATTCTAATTTATTAGACTGTGCTGTTTACGGTGAAAGACACACTGCAGAATGTGAATTTCTACAAGAAAAAATTAGAGAGTGGGAAATTGAGAACAAAATTTCTGCAGTTGTTAGTGATAATGCACATAATATGGTCGCTGCTATCAGGATAGGCAATTGGAGACAATTGAGTTGTTTTGCACATACTGTAAATATAATTGTACAAAAAGGACTTAAAGAAATTGATCCTACGCTTAACAAAGTGAGAAAAATTGTGGAATTTTTTAAAAGAAGTTCAGTTGGTCTAAGCAGATTTAATCATTCCAAGAACAAATGGGCCTTTCCATCTTAAAACTTAAAATGGATGTATGTACAAGATGGAATTCTACAATGAATATGCTAAATAGATTTTATAACAGGAAGGATGCTTTAATATCCACATTGGCGATTTTACAACATCAGAATACTTTAAATGTAGAAGAATGGGAAATATTGAAACACTATTTTAGAAGTATTTAATGATGTTACATGTGAAATAAGTGCTGAAAAAAATGTGGCTATATCTAAAATATTTTTGTTTATAAACGCTATGGAGACTCACATACAGCATTGCAAATCTACAATATTTTTAAAAGAATTACAACCTATCATTGAAGTTTTCCTTAAAGAGATTACATCAAGGTTTAAAAATTATGAAAACAATGAACTTATATCACAAGCTACAATTCTAGATCCGCGTTTTAAAAAATATGGTTTTACTGTTGAAAATAAAGCAGATTTAGCTATTGAAAGTTTGAAATTAAAAATTACTGCACTGGCACGAAGGGAACAATGTTCTGAGACACAAGAAATTTTAGAAAATGTCCCAAACACAAAACCTCACTTATGGAAAAATTTTGAGGAATGATTAAAAATATATACAGATATATATCCACATATTTAGAACTATAGCATTCAACGTATAACAGCCGTTTCGAACCAGGAGTTCTCGTCAGATACGCTTCCTTGAATGACAAGTTCTAAAGTGAAATACTTGGATGTAATACACATCATTAAGACAACAGTCAGTGTATTGAACCTAATAGATGTCGGTGACATCTACCGTCTAGTGAGTAATTTAAGTATATGAAGGCATACTATGCTATTACATATACCATACTCTTGACAGATGGTTCGAGTGTTTTATATAAAAACACATAAGTAAATATATATACAGATATATATCCACATATTTAGAACTATAGCATTCAACGTATAACAGCCGTTTCGAACCAGGAGTTCTCGTCAGATACGCTTCCTTGAATGACAAGTTCTAAAGTGAAATACTTGGATGTTATACACATCAGTAAGACAACAGTCAGTGTATTGAACCTAATAGATGTCGGTGACATCTACCGTCTAGTGAGTAATTTAAGTATATGAAGGCATACTATGCTATTACATACACCATACTCTTGACAGATGGTTCGAGTGTTTTATATAAAAACACATAAGTAAATATATATACAGATATATATCCACATATTTAGAACTATAGCATTCAACGTATAACAGCCGTTTCGAACCAGGAGTTCTCGTCAGATACGCTTCCTTGAATGACAAGTTCTAAAGTGAAATACTTGGATGTAATACACATCAGTAAGACAACAGTCAGTGTATTGAACCTAATAGATGTCGGTGAATTAAAAAAATTAGAATCCCTAGTAATCCTCAAGCAGCAGCTATCATTGAACTAGACAAATATTTAAATGAACCGTTAATCAATAGGCACGAAGATCCGTTAATATGGTGGTTTCAAAGGAAAGCTATATATCCAAGACTGTATGATTTTGTGTCTGTTACCTACTTCAGTGCCATGTGAAAGAATTTTTAGCAAAACTGGTCAAATTATAACTGAAAAAAGAAGTCCATTAAGAAGCAGCAAATTAAGGGAAATTGTATTTTTGCATGTAAATATGTAAAATACTATATTTATTATTTTTTGTTTTTTTTATATAAATATATATTATTAATCATTTTAATCAATCGTATTTCAAATATTTGAATAGAGAAAAAAACCTTTCCATGCCAACACATAAACCAGAATTTTCAAAAAGTTGTAGTAAATAAAAAGCGATTTGCCATCCCAAAATATTGAATAGTTTATAATCAACCAGGTCGAGTAACCGGAATCATGTTTTGTGTTTAGTGTTCAATTCACGAAGTATAGATCTATGTATCTATACTTCGTGGTTCAATTGAATAAAATGCGGTTCAGTTCACAGATCTGGTTCTGTTGTCAGTTGTCATAAATCTAACGATTCATGAATCACGATGCACTGCAATTGACAAATGACACAAGATCCGTGATCCGTCCTTACAAATTTTTGGATTCGGGTCATTCCGTTCTTTTTAAAGATCCGAAGCAGTGAATCGGGTCAGATCCGATCCGGACATCTCTAATTAGCAGTAGTTCAGTTGATGATTTGTAATAATTTGTGCTTGAAAAACTATAAAACTAATGTAAGAAGTTCTAATTTGAGGTTAATTTTTAAATTTGCCGCCATTTATATTTTTTGTACTCTAGAATATCATATGTTATTTGACAGATGACAAGTACCAACATTCCGGTTATTAAAAATGGAGAGATATTTCATTGAGCAACACGTGTTTAATATTAAAAATAATTTTGAATTTGGTGAAAGTTGTGCAGAAGTTGGAAGAAATTTTCGTACAGAAAATGGAAGAGAAAATTGTTCAAAAATTTGTGGAAACTGGTTCAGTAAAAGATGAAAAAAGCAAAACATATCGCAGTGGACATTCAGGAGAAAATATTGCAGCTGTTACTGCTAGTGTTGTTGAACAACAAAAAGCATCAATTCGTCATTCGTCCAAAAACCTCTTTATTCAGAATTTTGCACAAAGGTCTTCATTTAAAGGCTTACAAGATTCAGATAACGCAAGAAATAAAGCCAACAGACTTTGGTTTATATCGTCAATTCATTAATTAGGCCATACAACAGAAACTTGAAAATGTTAATTTTTTTCAAAAAAATCATCTTCAGCGATGAAGCACATTTTGAATTGGGTGGATTTGTTAACAAGCAAAATTGTCGAATCTGGGGTGAAGCAAATCCACGAGAAATAATGGAAAGACCGATGCATCCACAAAAAGTACTGTTTGGTGTGGTATTTTGAAGATGACAATGGAAATGCTGTTACTGTGAATGGTGATCGATATTGAATGATGCTTACTCACTTTTTGTGGGATGAATTGGAACATATTGATGTGCAGAATATGTGGTTCCAACAGGACGGTATAACATGTCAATCAGCAGCAAAAACAATCAATCATTTGAAACAGAAATTTGGTAATCGAATAATTGCTGGAAGAGGAAACATTAATTGGACCCCTAGATCTTGCGATCTAACACCTCTAGATTTTTTCCTATGGAGCTAATTGAAAGAAAAGGTCTATACGAACGATCCACAAACAATTGATGACCTAAAGGAAAACTTTTATGTTTTTTTTGGGCAATAACACCACAATAGAAATAAAACGACGTATATTGCAGGAATACCAAACGTTTCAAAGTCTAGTTGTTTTCTGAAGGATACTTGTGGCATAATTTTCAATGTCTAAGTGTTTATTGGGAAATAACACCACACTTTAAAGGAAATTTTTTTCCTAGGTTTTCCCTTATGACTTTAATGGGATCACTGAATCAACAAAGTTCTTTGGTAGCATTTTTGGCGAATGCACTATCTTATAAGAAAGTCGCACCTAGGAGCGCCACATAAAGTTCTGAAGATCTCCCTTTCAAATTCTTCCAATTTGAAAGGAACTTTATGATTATATGATCTTTAGAAATTTCTGTACTACCCTGTATATTACAAATAAAATTCTCATAATTACGTCAAAAATCAAATAATAAACATTGTCAAATATTTAAATTTACATCTTGGAATTGTACCGTTTTAATCCGTAGTTTCTTAGCCATTGACAACGAGGTCTGATCTAAACCCCGAAAAGTTTGGAATATACAGCAATTTCCTTTAAAGTGTGGTGTTATTTCCCAATAAACACTTAGACGTTTCAAAGTCTATTCTGACTTCGTTGTCAATGGCTTTATATTTATTGATGTAGATTGCAAAATGAAAAATTTTTTGATAAATCAAATTTTCATTTTGCAATCTACATCAATAAATATAAAGCCATTGACAACGAAGTCAGAATAGACTTTGAAACGTTTGGTATTCCTGCAATATACGTCGTTTTATTTCTATTGTGGTGTTATTGCCCAAAAAAACATAAAAGTAATCAAGAATATGCCACAAACAACGTTTAGAAGACAACTAAAGGAGAACATTATTGACTGTTTTCAAGTAATTGAACCGCAGTTATACCAGAAAGTTATCGAAAATTTTGGCAAAAGATTAGAAGCTTGTCGTACAGTAGCAGGTAGTCACATACAAGATATTGTTTTCCATTACTAAACCGAAACAATTGTATTATCATTTTAAATAAAAGATTTGATTATTCTCAAATAATTTGTGTATTTTATTAAAAATTTAAAAATTAACCTCAAATTGGAACACTCTTTACATAACTTTTTTGTATAACTTAATGTGAAAACGTGGCAATAATTTCAGATTATTTGAAATGTGTGACACTCGTCCCCAGAACCAGGAACTTTTCAAATTATACCTATAATCTTGAAGTTTATTTTTACACATTTTTTTTACCTTATATATTCTTAATAATATATAATATATAATTTTTCAATATTCTAGTTAAAAAAATTTAATAAATAAATTTATTCTTGAATACATTTTTTTCATAAACCTTCCTGCTGAGCTTTTAAACTTCGGGAATCAGTAAAGTATATTCAGTAAAGTATATTAACTGAACTGAATTTATTAAATCTAGTACAAATATTTGATATATAGCTATTCTTTACCCTTCTGTTAGCGTACACGTTGTCATTAGATTTTTGGTGGGTGTGTGTTCTTCTGTCTTCTCTTTACTTGGTGCGGTTGGTTCCCCCTCCCCCCCCGGTTCCCCTTGTTGTCTCCTGAAAGATGGAATATTATGTACTTCATTTTATACTCACCTGTCTTTCTAACTTTGGGCTTCTTCGTCATCCCTCCTTCGCTTAGGCAGAGCAGGTTCTTAGGCCGTTTGTATCTGTCAATAAATCTGGGGTCATAGTCGATTAGCTGTCGTAGGTGAAGGATTGAGTGCTCTTTCAGTTTGGCGTAAGCCTCTCTGGCCCTCTTCTTCATTTCTGCAAGCACTGGTAAATCGTTGAAAATCACCGTGTTACGAACGAACCAGGGTGCGTCGACTGCTTGGCGTAGGCATAGGTTCTCCTGCCTTTAGATGGCCTGTCTGTTGCTCTTGCAGGTGTGTCCACATACTATTGAAGCGTACGCCAGCATTGGCAAGATGACTGTCTTGATGAGAGTCAGCTTGTTTAAGAGTCCCAGCTTGCTTCTTCTTCCTATGAGGGGGAAAAATCTAGCACGGGCAGCCCGGACTTTGTTACGAGTCTCTTGGGTATGCCTCGTGAAAGTCAACCCTCTGTCGATGATGACTCCAGGGTACTTTTGACTTCGTTCTTCCATGGAATTTGTCTGCCGTTGATGGTCACGTTTCCTGGCGGAACGATCGTGCGGCTTCTCCTGTTGACAAACAGAGCTTGGGTTTTGTCCTCGTTGATGGCTATCTTCCATACCATTCAGCTAAATCGTCAGTGGCTTCTTGCAGCCGCGTCAAGTTTGGCTCGAATCTAAAAGATTGGCGTCCTATGGCGGTGTCGTCTGCGAACTGGGCAATTATAGCGTCGGCTGGTCTTGAAATCTCTGTAGTGTTGATTGAAAATAGCCTCGGTGGTCCGATATCCTGAGTGCTCCTGCCTTACTCCTCTTACTATTCCATGCCTCAAAAAGGAGCCCACTAGCTGGATGATGTTAATGGGAAAACCTAGTTATGCTATCTTGGCCAATAGTCCGTCATGCCATACTTGGACGAAGGCTTTTGCTACATCCAGGAAGATGGAGGCTGTTCTTCGATTCCGGTTGAGTCCATCTGAGGCGTATTCTACAAGGAACTTGGTGTTCGGTGGCGTGTCGATGTCTGATTCCAAACTGGTGGTCTGGAATCATGTTCAGATCGTCTATGGTCTCTAAGCACGTTCAGATCGTCTATGGTCTTTTGGAGCCGATATGCGAAAATCCTTTCTGCTACTTTACTGATGGCTGGTAGTAGACTAATATGGCGATATTTTTTTTGAAAAGTACCGTCCTTATTGGCCTTTGGCAGCATGGTAAAGTCCATCTCTTCGGGTAGTACCTAAGTCTTAGCATTGCATTGATGATGTTTGTCAAGGAAACCACAGCCTTCCTGGTGAACCGTTTGACTATCCTATTGGATATATGAACATGTCCAGGTGCTTTTCGTTGCTTGAGTCGTCTGATCTGGTCCCGTATCTCTTCCAGAGTAGTGGTCCTGATCGGATGGGAAATACAGATTATCTGTCGTATTTATACCCGTCAGTGGTCATGCGTCGCCGGTCATGGTCGTTGGGTCTTATCTGGTCCAATCAGCGTCGTCGGTACATGGCGGGTGGTTGTAGATGGCGGCAGTGACCCAAGAAGGGCTCTCCAACTGTTTTTAAATCATCATTAACAAGGCGTTTGAAGATGTGGCAAACGACTTAGGCAGAAAGAGGAAATCAGCAATTATATGCTATGCTAAACGAATTGCACACAGATATGGAATCAAACTGATCTTCAAGAGCAGCAACACCTTGAGGAGCATGATTACAAGAACGAGGCCGGACACTTCTGCAATACCAAATAACACAGCACACCTTGTGAATGTGGCAATATTTACACTGGACAGACACAGCGACTGCTGAACACCCGGGTTGAGGTACACCGCATTGCCATTTAAAAGGCAGCACTAACGAAGTCTTGGCTAGCTATGCACACATGGACCGAACACCATAAAATCAACTGGGACCTGGCCACAAGGAAGAGCACTGTACAAAAGAAAATTTATAGAGACGGCATATATAATCTCGAAGGAGAATATAATTAGCGAGCCCAGCGTCCAAATTAAAAACATTTAGAGAGCCCTTCTTCGACCACTGCCGCTTCGCATCACCGACAACCAACCGCCATGTACTACGACGCCAATTGCACCGGATAAGACCCAATGACAATGTGCAGTGACGTATGACCGGTTAAGGATATAAATACCACGGATAATCTGATTTGTTCATCATTCACCCTTTGACGATACCAGATACAAAGCTATTAAAACATTGTGAGATCAGACGATGGAAGTCCAAGAAAACTTCCAGGAATGAGATTATTTCTAGTCGAGAACCTTGTCATTTGCGCACACCTCAACTGATCGAAATCTCGAATAAATATTTATGTATTTAGGTACAGATAAACCCATTTAAATTACCGCGAAATGAATTGCGACATCTGGAAGTTACCCACAGTACGGCTTTTGATTTGGAAATCATATTTTTAATACGGTCAAATACCCAATTATCCAAGCTACAGAAAATAACTTTACAGACCAAAACTCAAAAAGTTTCTTTGAGTACTTTCTGAATGAGTGGGGAGATAAATAGTTACTTTAGTTGTTCATTTAGGTTTTCACACCTCACCATGGTTCCTGAAAAATAAATATATGTTAAGTAATTGAAAACCAAAGAATAGCACCTACTCAAGGGTAATTTGTGGATTCTGCCCAAAATACCAGTTGAAAAACTCTCGCAGGATTAACTGAGAGACAGTAGGTCTATGAATTTGTCAAATAATTTTCCTGTATAATTTGGTTGGATGTATATAGGTGGGCGGTTACCTGTAACTCAAAATATATGGATATTAAAATTCAGAAAATTTGACAACGTAGGTAAGCTTATAGGTTCTATGTGATTAAAATATTTTTAGAACTGTGGCACTTCCGGTTATACAGGAAGTAGACAAAAACTTTCTTTTCTCTTACTAAATTAGAATACCCTATATGTTATTGGATATTTGGATGCTACGTTAAATTCTAGTTAAATTTTATTAACAACATGATAATTCTAAATTTAACCATTCTCAAGATATTTCCATGTTTATGCCAAAAATGACAGATGCAGTCCTGCGGGTAATGGACAATTTTGGCGAAACAACCATCTGTTTTAAAACGTTTTTTTTTGGCATGTCTTATTGGAAGACTCAAGGTAGCAAATAGCGCTGAAAAACTAACCATTTTTCTACAGGGTGTCCTTAAAAAAATTGTGATAATGCCATTCACAATATGCTTAAAACTTAAAATTTTCAAATGGAAAAATGGAAAAGCGTTCAGGCATTGTTGGTATTTTGTAAAACTGAGTGACATTTCGTAGCCGCCAGTTGTTTTTTCAGCGGCCACGGCTAACTTGAGTTTTTCAAGCAAGGTCGACTTCATATTTGAAAGGGAGTAAAGTTTTTCGTATTTTATTCGAAAATTATGAGGTTTAGATATAGGGAACGTAATACAAAGTTACCTTCATTTTTAGTTCTGAATAAGATCCCAACAAAAAAAAATTGGAGTTTCCATTTGAAAATTTTGACTTTTAACCATATTGTTAATGTAATTTTCCAAATTATTTTAAGAACGGCCTGTAGAAAACGGGGTGATTTTTTCAGTGTTGTTTGCTGGCTTGACTCTTCAAATAAGATGTGCCAAAAGCATAATTTTAAAACAGATGGTTGTTTAGCCAAAATTGTCCATTACCCGCAGGACTGCATTTGGCATTTTTGACATTAAAACGCAAATATCTTGAGAATGGTTAAATTTAGAGATGACATGTGGTTAATAAAATTTATCTAGAATTTAACGTAGCATCCAAATATCCAATAACATACAGGGTGTTCTATTTGATATAAGAAAGTTGTCTTTACTTCCCATATAACAGTTCTGAAAATTTTTAGTCACATAGAAACTATCTATCAGGTTGCCTAGGTTGGCAAATTTTCAGACTTTTAATATGGATATTATTTGAGTCACAGGTAACCGTCCATCTTTGTAGGACACCCTATATTGTATTCTGCTTATCGTGTGCTGTGGTGTTTCGATTTCTTACTAGGATTCGTTGTCTAAATGAATAAATTTGGGTGTTTTGTTTAAGTCAGCCTAATATATCTTGTGAATGACAGTCTAATCGATCTGAAAATGGTTTGTTACGTTATATTTTTACCTTAGCTACTCAGTATAATTGAACGCGTTTAAGACCGGTCAAAATATTGTTTTTATTCGTCCGTTCTGTTAGCGATCGATAACCTACTGATTGCGCGCCGATTTTGCCTTATTATTATATTTGGTTTTGATTTATTTTCGAAGGATGTTTGAATTCGACCTGTGGAGACGAAGTGATTTATCGAATATTTCGTGTTTGGCATTGTGTGTTGCTTGACAGTTGTCATTGTCGTCGACAAGGCGGGATGTGATGTGCGGGTAGAAAAGTGTTTGAGGTTAACTGGAGAAGTCGTGCAGTTGTTTTTAAGGGATTTTCCACTAGTATACTGGCGTTTGATAAGCCATCCGAGTTCGGGAGTTATATGGAAATCCCTACATTGTGTTCCAGCATATTGTAGTACTGTTGTTAGTTGCTGGGATGCTTCTCTCATTGTATTAGAGGAGTGTTTAAATATTTGTATCCAGGATATTCAGGATCTCACATGTTTGTATGTACAGTTTGAATCTCTGTCCGTAAGTGCATATTTGTTTCATTTTTTTTTCTTTAGGTATATTTAGCTTAAACATTCTAAGACTGTTTGCATTAATAGAGTGCCCTATGGCATATTTTTAGCGCCTTGTACTAGCCTGTTCGCGCAAATTAAACTTATATTTTGGAACTGTTGTATGTTTATTATTTAGTAAGTCTAGCGCCCCAAATTAGCAAAATTTACTACAGCAGATATTTTAGGATGGGTAGGTGTCCTGATTATGTGTATTTAGAAGGTATAGGGGAATCTACCTGGCTCCCTTATTTTCTCTTTATTTATTTATCCGCCAAGTAAAATCTGGCCTATACGTTCAATTAAAACGAACCCGTCTTAGGGATGAAACGATATGAGTAAATACAAGTACATACTCGATACTTTTCTCCGATACCAAGTACTTTTAGTATCGATACTTTGCAATTAAGTATCGAGTAGGTATCGGTCAAAAGCAGTGAGTAACTATACTCACTGCTCAAAATACTTTACTCACTGGTCAAAAGTACTCATATACCCAGGCGAATGTCACTATTTCATTTAAAAATCTTAGATCATGTACCTTCTAGATATAGCCTGTCATGCACAAATGTCGTGGTAAGACTACAGATAGAGGGAGCAATAGAGAGGGTAACAGGCTATTTCACTCGGTTGGGAGCTGCTTCCAATCAATTATGCTCAGCATGTTGTTCATTGGCTGCTTCCACCCACTAAGTGAAATACCCTGTTACTGTCTCCATTGCCCTCTCTTTCTAGTGCTACCACGATTTTGTGCATGACAGGATATATCTAGGAGGTACATGATCTAAGTTAAACTTTGCATTCTTAAATTCTTAGAGCATACACCTTCTGGCGATAGCCTGCAGTAAAGAAATGTCATGACACGGATAGAGAGGGCAATAGAGACTTGTATAGAGACTATTTCAATCGATTGGTAGGTGAAGCCAATGAGCTTATTGGATCCAGTTCCCAATCGAGTGAAATAGCCTCTTACCCTCTATATTGCCATCTCTTTCTGGCGTCGCCACGATTGTTTTCGTTCGGTCGGAGTTAATACTGTTAATCTAAACAGTACTAACATTAGTCGGTGTTTGTTTTATGTTTGAAGCATTTTAATTTTTTGACTGATTGAAATTATGGGCTCCGAATTTTAATGTGTGACTATATTTTACAAAAAACGATGACAAAATCGCAAGCTGCAAAAAATGCTGTAAAACCGTGCGGGTTTGTAGCAATACTTCTAATTTGCATAAGCATTTAAAAATCACACGGATTCGATACGAGTAAGTATCGATACTTTTTAATTGATACAGAGTAAGTAACGATACTTGACGACCGATACGGTATCGAGTAAAAGTATCGATACCTTGGTGGTATCATTTCATCCCTACCCCGTCTTCACTGAGACTACCGGACATACCTTCTTCTGCCCTTAACATAACTAGGTAGGGTAGAAATTTGGCGTCACGTAACATTTTGGTGTGGCATTTTAGCAGCCAACGGGTAACGTGGCAGGTTGTATGTGGTTCAAAAAAAAACTTTATAAAACACAACAGCTTTAACTTGGTATCGATTTGTCAAACTTCCTCTCCTCCCAATTTTGGCATTTGTGGACTCATCGATTATTACGTCCTACACCCAAAACGAAATTATAACTAATGTTTAATCACTGAGCACATTTACTCTTCCTATAGCCCCATCTTGGACCCTCGTTAACTGTACTAATTTTTTAATCACACTAATACAGTTCTCAATTCCAGGTGTGGTTTATTTCATTCCAGGCCAAAAACATCCGAAGTTGGTTATCGGTTTGTACATGTTTAAAATCGAAAGGATAATACAAAACAAAAGCCTGTGGTGTTGTTCCATGAAAAGCCGTTCGAAGTGCAAAGCACGTTGCATAACGTATGGCAACATTGTGGAAGTAAAACAAGCGAAACACAATCACGACCCGACGACATTCGATGGACAATTCAAAAACTTATCTTCGCAATTTTTTAATGTTTTTCAGGGGAAAGTTCCTGCATAGAGCATTTAGTAATTTTTTCTTTAGTTTTTAAATAAATGTTTTTTTTGTTCAGCGAACTGTTCTCTTGATGGAATGTTTGAATATTCTGTAAAAACTTTATTTGGTAGGTCCGTAATAATTATTTTAATTAAATTTAAATATTTTAGAACTAGTGTTAGACAGTTTCCATCGGCAGTATGCCATACTTTTCAATTTCCCGGAAAAGTGGCAGTGATAAAGGTCTCCTCCTTTTTGGAGGTGTCGCTTTCACATTGTGCATAGCTGTAGCAATATGCAACGCTTTCCCTTAGGGTACAATAAAATAACTGAAAAATTAATTTAATTATGTTTTATATGCTAAAATGACGAACTTTAGCTATAGTCCAGTCAATGACCATTTTCCCGGTTAATTTACTCAAGCAGCACCGATTTTCCTAAAAATTTAGATTTAAGTACTACTGATCCTCTGCTTCAAAGTTGACCCTATGCCGGGGGTTGCTTTTTTCCCGGGGGGGAGATGCGACCCCTTCTCGGGGGTAAAACATATTATATGAGAAAAAGTACGGAAATGGATAAGGTAACTAATTTTAAGCAACTTTTGTCCAATAAAGTTTTTTCTGAAAGTCAATTCTTTTCGAGTTAATCACAAGTGAAATTATCGATTTTTCAACCAAAAAAACATGTTTTCATACGGTTTTTCGTAAATAACTTATAAAATATGCATCTTAAGAAAAAATCATTTAGGTCAAAAATGTAACTTATAAAAAACAAAAAAAAATATGTTTGTGGTTTTTGTAGAACTAATACAAACGGAGTTATAACTTTTTGAAAATTTGTTTTCATTTGTTAAAACAAAAATTTAATGATTTTTCGTGAAATAACTGAAAAACAATGCTTTTTTCGGGAAAAGTTTATAAAATACTTTTTAAAGTGCTTAAAAAATGTTTTTTTTATAAAAGTCTCTAGCAATAAAATTAAGGGAGTTATGACATAAATAGGTTGGTTTTTGTTTTTTGACAAAAAAACTAAATACCACCCAAGTTGACATTAATTGCTACCACATCACAATTCACTTGACTCACTTATTTCAAATAGGCTCAGAAAGTTTGACCAGTTTAAAGTAAGTAGTTTTGAAAAAAGTCGAACCTTCTGACAATTTTGTAGTTTTGTAATTTTGTAAAAAAAATTCTTTTTTCAAAATAACTTAAAGCACTATGGAGACAAAATTTTGTACAAAATTGTATGTTTTTTTTTAATTTACGTTTTTTCTTGTAGTGTAAAAATTAAGTTAGATATGACCGTTTAAAGTTTGTTTGTTCGTAAATAGTTAGGCCACCCTTTCAGGTAAAGTCCTTTCCTAAATAAGGCTTGAATACATTTTCAATTTACATGAGCACTTAGCTCATAAAAAACCTTACAAAGTGGTAATAAGTAATTTCAACTGGAGTGGCATTTAGGGGATAATTTGTACATTTTTTTTGTCACAAAACAAAAAAAAAACTTTATTTATGTCATAACTCACTTAATTTTCATGTTAGAGACTTTTGTAAAAAAACATATTAAAGTATTCTTAAGCACTTTAATAAAATATTTCTAATCTTTTCCCGAAAAATGCATTGTTTTCAGTTATTTCACAATAACTTTATTTTTTTATTTTGACTAATAAAAACAAAATTTCAACAAGATATAACTCCGTTTGTATTGGTTCTACAGAAACCATAAACCCAATGTTTTTTTTTGTTTTTTTTTTAAGCTACATTTTTGATTCAAGTGAATTTTGTCTTAAAGTGCATATTTTGAACGTTTTAGGAAAAATCGTATGAAAACATGTTTTTGTTTTGGTTGAAAAATCGATACTTTCACTTGCGATTAACTCAAAATTGACTTTCAGAAAAAACTTAATGGAAAAAAAGTTGCTTAAAATTAGTTATTTTATTCATTCCCGGACTTTTTTCATATATTTTTCTCCGAGAAGGGGTAGCAACCGGCACTTTGAAGTAGAAGGTAAGTAGAAATGAATTCCAAATTTTTAGGAAAATCGGTGCTTTTTGAACAAATTACCAAGTATTACCGTTTTTTGCCTTCATTGACTGCAGTACTACTTTTTTTAACAATTTTATTGAACAACTGGAAATATAACATGATTATTATTAGACCAAGATTTTCACATTTGAATTAAATATTATGGTCATACATTTTAAAATGTTTCAATCTCCCCTTCTAAAATGACAAACTTTACATAAACTTTCGTTGGTTTTAGGACCAAGCATCCTGAGCTGCCCTGCTTTAACTCAAATAGTAAAATTTAACCCCGTATTTTGTGAACAATTTTCATTCGTGTTTGGTCAATTTCCTTTTACATAGGGCATTTTCTAATTTGTTCTATCAATTTTTTAGAGCCATTGCAAATTTCATCGCTCAAGACATTTTGAATTTATAAATATTGATATTTCTTAATATTTTAGGAAATTCACTTATGTCATAGAGGACGCAATATAAAAACACTGTCATTTTTTGGATCGCTCTGACTAAAAATTTGTAAACATTACCGTATTTCTGTAAGAATAAAATGTCAGTCTGTCCAAACACCAATGAAAATTGTTCACCAAATCTACGCTAACAGGATTGGACTTAAAACTTCCAGAGCATAATAATGATGGAATAGCGTTCTTGAATCAGTTGAAAGTATAGTTGAATAATAAAAAGAAAATTTTACAGTAGGAAAGAAATTTAAGGGCTATATCAGACTGGTAATTTAAATAGTTTAATAGTTCTCCTAAAGTCTTTAATGGACAGAAATAGAATCTTTACAACTAATCCACCATATGGCAGAATATTCAAAAAAAACCTGAGAGATGAATTGGCTGACCAAATAAACACTTTTTTTTTAAAGAGTAAGTCAACAAATTAATTTTTAGTGTCATCTAATAATTTGTACAATATGTGTATATTTTGTAATTATTATTGGCAGGTTATATGTAATATAACTTATAGAAAACATGCACTTTTGAGTGAATTTTACCATAATTATTTGAGTTTCATTTTTGAAGGTTTTGAGCTATTCAATTTAAAAATATGTAGCTATTTGGCCTATCGTAAACGTCAAGCAGTCATATAAGACAGGTGTTGTGAATAAACATTTGCCTTTAGCAAATTGTTTAGAACAAGATCCAGACCTATTTCGTTTGTTAAAATTTGAAAACTTGTTTAGAAAAGCACACTACAGCAGGTAAGAACAATAGGCCTATGCCACAATGGCCTTGCCAGGTATGGAGTAGCAGAAATGAATAAATTACTGTTCGGATTCATATATATTTATTATATTTTTAGGGGATTATTACAATTTATATTTAATGTTTAATAAGTTTCATTTGTACTTACGTGATTATATAAAATCTTTATTTGACGTATGATGTAAGCCAAAAAACTACCTTATATGTTCCTGATATTTATGATCACTGCACATTTTGCAACCCAGACAGACACAGTCTGTTTTCTTAAAAAAAATCACCTTTATAGAATTAATAAATGCAAAATTTTGCAGGTGTCATTTATTTTGATGTAGGCCACAAACATCCAAAAATCTTCTTCGAAGGTTCAGATTACATTATACAGAAAAGATCTCAAACTCGGACCACTTGGAGATGTACGTCTTATTACAGAACAAAATGTTTATCAAAATTAATCACCACAGGACGAGTAGTTCGAGTTGGTGGAGTCCATAACCACGATGGCAATACGGCGCGCATGCCAAAAGTTGAATCCATGATATCACAGGTTGTTCAAATTGAGAGATATTGAATTATATTGTTTTTCATAAAATTAGGATTTTATCAGGAAAAATATTAGTTTTGAACTTTTGAAGTTTTCGAAAATTGAAGAAGTCCTTCAAATTTTTGAGATCTTTGATTTTTAACGGCTGGTGAAATTTTGATGATTTAAACGGAATGTTGTATTAAGGGTACCCACTATTTTCTCTAAAACGGCTCAATCAATTTGAATATTTTAAATTGTATGCTGCAAAGATATATTCATGCTTCATATAATTTTCTATAAGATAAAATATACCGTTTTTCTGAAAATCGGAAAATTATCTGCAAAAAAATATAAAAATCAATGAAAATGTCAAATTTTAATCATACCAAATCCAGCTTAAATGTCAAGATATGGAAATTTTTCCGCAATGGTCATGGTTAAAATATAGGGCGAAGTAAAATTACAGTTATACATGTGGGTTCAAAAAATGTTACAAGTAAATGTGATGGTGGGTGGTACATAAGCACATAAGCAGTTGCATATATAGAATGGTGGAATAGAATTAAAGTTCTACAGGGTGGTTCAGAAATGTTGTAATGGGTGGCAAATAAGTAGTTGCGTATACTAGGTGGTTGAAATAAGAGTGAATTAAAACTAATAATACGGAGTGAATCAAAAAACGTTAAATAAAATAAGCATTTACAGTAATGATATTTGAGCTATAGAGTGCAGGGATCAAAAAATGTTAGAAGCAGTTGCATATACAGGATGATTGAAATCTAAGGTGGAGTGAAATTTTAGTTATTCAGGGTGGTTAAAAAGATATTAAACAGGGTGTCCCAAAAGTCCCGGAACGGCATTTTATCTCGGCGGGAACGCATTTTAGAGAAAAATGTTTCAAACAAAACTTATAAGACTCGTCCTTGGCTATCGAATCGTGACCTTGAATTTGACCTTGACCTTGACCTTCAATGTCATGTCGATTTTTTCAAATGGGACAACATCTTTCTGACCTCGGAAATGGAAAGATCGGAAAATTTTACGTTCAAATATGGGTTAAAATTTTTTTTTCAAGAACTAAGGTTTAGGATTTTTCCACGGCAATGCGATGCTTAGTATGGCAACGCAACGAAGTTGTTCTTGACCTTGACTTGACCTTTACTGACCACCAGAGGTCAAGTTTTAAAAATGGTCAAGGACATATTTGAACGTAAATTTTTCCGATCTTTCCATTTCCGAGGTCAGAAAGATGTTGTCCCATTTGAAAAAAATCGACTTGACCTTGAAATGACCTTGAAGGTCAAGGTCACAATTCGATAGCCAAGGACGAATCCTATAAGTTTTGTTTGAAACATTTTTCTCTAAAATGCGTTCCCGCCGAGATAAAATGCCGTTCCGGGACTTTTGGGACACCCTGTATAGTGTGGAAAATAAGTAGTTGCTTATACTTAGCATATAGAGCGAAGTAAAACTATAGGTATACAGTGATTTAAACAATTGAAAAATAGAAACAGTCAATAGGGTGGAGAGGATAAATACTTATATAGGGCGGTTTCAACATCGTGTGGAGTTGAATTATAGTTGTACAGGGTGGTTAAAAAAATGTTAGTCAAGTAACTTATATTGGTTGACCAGTACACACAAACATTTACAGGGTGGTTGCAATATATGGTGAATGAGAATTACACTTATAGAAAGTGGTCCAAATAATAAAACGAATGAAAAAATTTAAAAATATATGGAAAATATACCCAATAAATAGATATTAGAGAGAGATAGGGAGAAAGAGAGAAAGAAAGAGAGAGAGAAAGAGAGAGAGATCAATCAGATAAAAAAAGAATATGTCAGAAAATAGTGATTGTTTGCATACGGTTTCTAAAGGGTTTTTATGTCAAGCCAGTTGAAGTCGGTTTTGTATTTTATTGCTATTTGGTTTTTTCAATATTTGTATCATTAGTGTTAGCCACAACTGTTGAGATTCTTACTGTCGGTTTTTTGGCATCAATATCAAGAATCAATTATTTCACACTTTTGTTGTATAGTTTACTATAATTGTATAATAATTAAGTTATTTGTATTATTTTTTTACTGTAAATAAAGGCTGTTACGATTGTTTGAATATGTGTTCGTAATTTCTATCTTCACGTGGATTTTACAAAAAAAGGACTTCGTACTCCATTAGTTGCTTTAGTAATAATTTCGGTTGTTCTACATATTTATATATTTATTTTTCTGATAAATCTGCAGATGATTTGTTTCTGTAGCTTTTTCCGGAGACTCGTCTGCAGAGTTAAATTGGACACAGAACAAACAGAAAAAAATCAAATATCAGTTGGTTTGGTTATGTTTCGAGATATCTCTATATTCTCGATACCCTAGTTCGATGACAGTTTCTATCGCCCTTCCAGTTTTTGCGAATATTGGGTTTTTATAATTTTTGTTTAATAATTATTATTAAACTTCTTATGATATATTGTTTTTGTCGCTATCACGGCTTACTATTCGGGTGGCTAAAACCGGTCCCCTCCCCCTCGTAACTTCTGATTATACTGAAGGGGCCTCTAGTCTGTCAACAATATTGCGCAATAATATTGAGTGTTGCTCTAGATTGCGGGGTTCGATTGTACAGTGCATTCCATTTGGGTTGAGATTGCCAGGTTACTCGGTTGTTATTGAAGATAGAGTCTTGCGGTTTTCACATACCTGTTCTACTTTTTTGTGAAACTTAAGATGACCATATCAGATTTTGCATAAGTGTTTCCATTTATAAGATACAGGGCGATTTTGTATGTATGTAATGTATAATACAATACACATAGTATTATTAGAAATGCTAAAAAACACTAAAAAGCTGAGTTTTTTGCTAGTAGGCCATGTATTTTCCATTTAAGAGGAGAATCAAACAAATAATTCCATTTGAGATTTTTTATAGGAGTTTATCAGCAAATAAAAATAATGTTAACAATAATTCAATAACATGAAACACGAAATTTAGATACCTAAAAGCAACTCATAAATAGTTATACATCGTTCATTATGTATAACAAACAGAAGAAGTATTACAAATCAAATATTTATCTTAAAATTAATTTTGGACATTATTTACTACCTTATTGATTTAACTGTTCAAATTGTTGTCCATTTTCCCTAACACATAATTGGCAAACCTTTTCAATACGCCTGAGTGCATTTAAAATTATAACAGGTCGCCTTTGTAAATCCCGAAAAGCTGCCTCCGTTGCGGCACGAAGTTCTTCGCGACTGTTGTGTCTGTTGGTATATATTTTATTTTTCAAATAACCCCACAAAAAAAGTTCAATATAGATAAATCGGGTGATCTTGGAGGCCACCTAATTGGTCCATGTGTTCCTATCCAACATCCTTGAAAATTATTTTCTAAAAAGCGCCCAATTAAAATAGAATTGTGGGCAGGGGCGCCATCTTGTTGAAAGTGTATAGAATTGCGAAAGGCGAGGGGAACATCTTCCAATATTTCGGGTAATAAGTCTTCTAGGATTGTCAAGTATCTATTGGCGGTAAGGATTCCTTCAAAAATGCGGTACTTTATTTTTGTCCCCAGTATGAAACAGGCTACATTAAAACCAAAGCGGGTTTGGTCTAAAAACCAATTGCAAAAATTTCACCGTCTTGCTGCATCACCAGGATATAATTGCTGGGCAATATTGACTTTGTAAGGTTTAAATTTATATTTTTTTTATATTCTTTGGACCCGTGATTGAGAAACTCCAGTGTAATTTTCTAATTTCGCACACCTTTGATCGAGGTTTAGAATATTCACCAAAAATTATTCTTTAGTCTAAATATAGTTGCTCGACTAGGTTGATGCCTCTCTGGATATCTGAAAGTTTTAAAAACGCGATTTCATGAAATATCTTATGGTAAAATACTCGTACTTTATACCTGTGGAAATATAGTTCTAAAGCTTCTTCAACATTCTCATAACATTGATTTAAACATTGTATCATATCGTATTTTTCGTTATTTTGCAAAACGAATTCTCTGCCAGCCATTATCAATTATCAACCAGCAAACTCACGAATAATTATTTATATAATGATCTTGTAAACTCAAACACGATAAAACACAATAGTTACTAACAATGACAGCTTGATCAGATTTGCGTTTTTCTCTCCAGCGCTCACTAGATAAGATATTGTTCCGAAAGGCGGAATTCTAGAATAATTTTAAATGGATTCATGCGAGATGGAAAGGTTAGCCAATTTTGTATTAGGGAAAATGGACAACAATTTGAACAGTTAAATCAATAAGGTAATAAATAATGTCCAAAATTAATTTTAAGATAGATATTTGATTTGTAATACTTGTTCTGTTTGTTATACATAATGAACGATGTATAACTATTTATGAGTTGCTTTTAGGTATCTAAATTTCGTGTTTCATGTTATTGAATTATTGTTAACATTATTTTTATTTGCTGATAAACTCCTATAAAAAATCTCAAATGGAATTATTTGTTTGATTCTCCTCTTAAATGGAAAATACATGGCCTACTAGCAAAAAACTCAGCTTTTTAGTGTTTTTTAGCATTTCTAATAATACCATGTGTATTGTATTATACATTATTTTAAAGGGAAAAAAATAACGATTTCAATGAAATAATAAAATACAGGGTGTTCCATTTAAAAATATACTACACAAATAATGTTGTGTAGTATCTTCAAAACCATAATCGGAAAAAAAAATTGAGTACTCCACTAGATTCTATGCAAAATTTTCTATTAGACGTAGTTCTTAGCGCAAGAGTATTTCTAATAACTTCGTAGATATAGAAGGGGTCCAAAAAGTATAAATTATCAAAATCGCCCTGTACCTTATAAATGGAAACACTTATGCAAAATCTGATATGGCCATCCTGAGTTTCACAAAAAAGAACAGGTATGTGAAAACCGCAAGACGATATCTTCAATAACAACCGAGTAACCTGGCAATCTCAACCAAAATGGGATGCACTGTATATAGCCAGTCAGTTCTCAGTTTTGTGTTGTCATCACATGGTCCGGGAGCTTCCTTAACAATAGAAGGGGTAAGAAAATGTGCAGATGGGTTAAAGACTGGTCTAAAAAATATGTAAATATATTCACGAACATTTTTTACATGACCTGAGAATTCGCAAATCACGAGATTTTCACAACTTTCCGGGAATGGACACTAGCCTTCAATAAACTATTAGAAAGTTAACCCCAGTTGCGAGACGCTACACCTACATTTTAGCGTTTGTCGATAATTCTCCGATATTTAGCAACAAGAAATACTTTTGTGGATCTTTATCACCACAGTTGTGGAATAGTTGTTATAGAAACTTGCCACTCGACGCTGTTGCCATCTTTGGCCCTTTGGACTTTATATCCCACAAGGGTGAAATATTTCTATAAACATATAACTTCCATGGATTCCAAAATGAACCGTTATTCTTCATTTTTCGCTGTCATCAGTTCCGCACTCAGTGAGGGTCGTAAATATACTGAATAATATTTCGCAATATTAACCCCACACTGCATCCTATTTTTGGATTGCACATTAAATTTCAAACCATTTTTGATCTGCTCAATATATTGCTCAATTTGAAACATATTAGACATCATCAATAAAAATTGCGTAAGGCGGCCCCTAGACGATCAATTATATTGTGCAATATTTCGAATTGTGTAATATAATTGACCGATTAGGCTAAATATTGAAGATTGCGCAATGATTAAACAAAAGTTTGAGCTGCTTTAATTTTTATTGCACCATATTTTTCCATTGCATCGTGTAGGGTAAGTGTGTGTCATATCTCGAAAATGAGAGCTGTCACGCAAACGAGGACATGACAATCATATTCAGGATACAATTCCCTTCAATTTTGATATTTACACTTTTTTTATGAAATCAAAAACAAATGAGCTCGAGGGATTTGACTAAATCGACAGAATTTCGTTTTTTCAAAATATCTAGTGGTGCGTTCCCGCAATTTGTTTAGAGTATTGTTTTCAATTTGATTGAATTACTTCATTGGTTTTTAAACTTCTGCACCTTTTCCAAAACCTCCCGTCGCGCTAATGCTAATTTTAAGTGTTTTTTGTGTCCGAACTATACGGACACTTTTGATTCCGTCTGAAGAGACGGCCGCTTTTTGTTGTTATTGTGTTACGATTCCGCGAGTTATTAGTTCTGATCGTAACAACCGCTAAACCGTGTTCATTTTGTTTCTTTTGTGTTTACAAAAGCGCTTCATTTGTTGTTAAACCCGCATTTTTTGTTTGCTCAATCAATGAACATTACGTCGCTATTTTTTGTGTAACGTGTTGTCCAGACGAAGCTCTAAAATCTTTTCCTGCCGTTGCGGGGCTAGCTAGAAAGAAGAACCAAGAAAACACCGTCTGCAGAGCTTCGACCTAAAAGGTTAGTGATTAACTTTATTTGGTGATTTAAAACACGCGATGGCACGTGTTTATTGATTGTTCCGCTAAAGGTCCTTCGTCAATTATATACTTGCATTGAACCAGCATTGAACTAAAACCGCAACATCTAATTCATACATTTTTTTGGATATTCTATGGAATGTGCCATCGAAGACATTACATTTAGTAAGCCTGACTTTTAACAAAAATCCGAAAATGTCATTAAATTAGGCCAGTAAAACTGCAAATCTTTCCCAATTTAACCATTGCTCTATCTCTGCTAGTTTCCGAGATCCTCATACTGATCATAAAAAAAAACTCACCCTTTATACATGTCGCATTAAAATGAAACATCACCGCCTCTATCGAGCGGCTAACATACACACCTTGATGTTTACATAAAGCGAATATATACAAAGGCCATTCTCTCCATAAGACTTGCTCTTCTATAAGGGTATAAAATTTATTTTTTTTATCCTCTGTAAAATATATTTTTTTATTTTTTGCAACAAAAAGTATCCTATATCCTTTCTAATTCCTCTAAGAATATTTGTATAAAGTTTAATGATAATCAGTTGTGCAGTTTTGACCTGAAAGCGTAACAAACACACTCACATTTACATTTATAATATTTATTTATTTATTTATTTATTTACTCTTAGGTACGGGTAACCCCATTTGCATAAAATACAAAACAAAAAATTTAACGAAAATAACATTAAAACTAAAACTAAATCTAAAAACACAAAACACACAAAAAACATAAATCTAAGTTTATACAAAATAAAAAATAAAATATAGTTACTTAAAATTAAAATTATAATCAAGATACATGTAGTCGCGAACAAAACAAAAACAAAAACAAAACAAACGGCAGCATTAAATATTATAGAATAACGAGCTCTTGATTACCCTGATGGAGTTGTAAAACAGATCGATATGTGAGGAGTTCTGATTGCCTGCACGCAATAACCTAGTCATTGCTGAACAAAATCCATAGTTAGTTCTATGAAATGACACATTGAAGAGTTCTAAAGAGCGAGTTCTCATTGTCGTATTCAAGGATATCCTGTCTAGTAAGTAAGGGCAGTCAAGTTCCCTTACAACAATTTGTGTAGGAAACAAATGTCAGCTATGTTACGCCGATTTTGCAAAGATTGTAAATGCATTTGTACTAAAATATCACTATATTGATAATTGTCCCTGCTCAAACCCATTTTAAATTCTACTATACGAAGGAATTTATTTTGAACTTTCTCAATATTATCTATATGTGTGTTATAGTGGGGGTTCCATATGACAGGACAGTACTCCAAAATAGATCGTACTAGTGAACAATATAATAAACGAATCGTATTATGAGAAAATGTTTTAGATGAACGATTGATAAAACCCAAAACCTTGTAACTCTTGGAAACAACTAGATCAATGTGTCTACGAAAAGTCAGAGTATTATCGAAAACGACACCAAGGTCAAGAATTTCACTTACTCGCTGTATCATTTGTGAATTAATAGCGTATGAAATGATTATAGGTTGTGAAATTTTTGGAAAAGTAATAATAAAACATTTATTGATGTTCAGGTCAAGATCATGACTAATACACCAGGCAAATAAAGAGTTTAAATCGGATTGGAGTAACGTAGCATCATTGCAAGTTGCAATTTCTTTAAACAGTTTGAAATCGTCAGCATACATTAAGATATTACAATGATTAATAATTTTGCCAATGTCATTAATAAATAAATTAAAAAGAAATGGTCCCGCGTGAGAGCCCTGTGGAACTCCTGAAGGCACACTTATAGTCCTGGAAATAATACCCCCACTTTAACATAATGGTATCGGTCTGAGAGATAACACTTTGCCACTCTAAAAGTGGCCCATTAAATCCTAGAAGATGATGTTTGGCCAAAAGTATTCTATGGTTAACTCTATCAAACGCTTTAGCGAAATCCGTATAAACAGAGTCAACTTGTAGTCTATTCTCCATATTGTTAAGAAATTTACCTAAGCCGGCCTTGGTTGCATTCTAATACGACATCAATCGCCGAGAGGAGAAAAAAATTAATCTCGAAATGGCTCGGCAACTGTAGAATTGATAATGGATTGTACTGGAGAATTCGATGGTGGTTTTAAAAGGAGCAGCCCATCGCAGGAATTAGTTAGTGCGGCGAAGAGCTTATGTTGTATTATATTTGTGATATTCGAATCAGCGTTGTGTATATTTCATGTAAATAAAGATTTCTAGAAAGTGAGAATAAATATTAGTTTTTAAATTTTAAATTGAACCCACGGAGTATATAACAATATTTATAGGGAGATATGAGACCCATTCCGGATATTGCTTAGTGAAATACGGGTTAAACTATGCAGATTGATTAAAATATTTTCGAGAAATCACTAACACTCTAAATTGGTTTGTTGGTACTAATTTTATATTCATCATAAACGCTACTGATTTAAGTTAGACTAATTTATTAAGGTCCTCCATAATTTTAGGTGTTGTCTATTTTACACCAGGTGCTAAATATCCGAAACTTATCTGTCAAGGTCACCAATTCAGCGTTCACATCAAATACAGCACCCGGACGTCCTGGAGATGTACCCATTATTACAAAACGTCAAAATGTCGTGCTAAACTCAACACATATGGTAGAGTTGTCGAAATGTGCGGATATCACAATCACGAGGTAGATACGAAAAATGAAAAACAGTGTGAAGTACTTGAATCACAAGTGGTGAAATTTGTTAGACTAGTTTCTCGAGATTAATAATTAATTGGTATTGTTTTAGTATTATTTCCTTTTATAGAGTGACTATAAATGTATATTTTCATATAATAAAACAAAAACAAAATCAAGAGTATTTTATTCGTATATTGATTACCCTACATAAATTTGGTGTGTCACAGAAATCTAAAATTCGCGTACCCTAACAGCCACCTTTCTTATTTTGGATTTTAGATAAGCTAGTTAGAGAGAAATATTTTAGGTGGGGCATAAATATAATGACAACTTTCCGATGTAAGGCACAACAACAGATTATTATTTCTGCCCCATAATGCTTGATGCATTTTGCCATATTTAAAATATAGTTATATATCAGAAATCACAGGGCGTTACATACAGTACGACTCCCGATATGGAGTCTCTGTGACTAGTCTTCCTTGAAACTCCTAGATTCGCATGGGTCTCTTCAGAAAGCAAAACTCTTGCTAAATGAGACATATGTTGGTGAAATATGGGATCCATAAGCCGACTAAGGTCAGGGAGTACATACGGCTGCACTACTTCCTGAAGATAAGGTTCCACTGTAAGATTGCCTCGAGTAAAGACTAAAAGTGATCTGCTTCCAGGTGCAATAGCAGTAGGGGCGGTTCCAGGGAGGGGCAATAGGGGGCGAGCTTTAAGATCATTAACACAATAGAACAAGGAATTCTTTCATCCACTAGCTTAAAATAAAGCTATTTTTGAAAGTTTAAAGTGAAAATCCACTATTTTTAATACAAGAGCTTAGGAAATACAATGTTTTCGAAAACCTACAAAAACTTGTTCTTCATTTTTCATTGTCATCACTGCCGCACTCGGTGACTGTCGCGGATACACTGAATAATATTGCGCAATATTAACCCCATTCTGCATCCGTTTTTCGGATTGCACAATAAATATCAAACCCTTTTTGATCTGCTCAATATCTTGCACAATGTTTCAATATTACACATAAACTATCAATAATATTGCGTAATATGAAATATTGTGACGTTACTTAGTTCAAATTAAAATTGCTGCACCAACTTACAAAAACTTAGGTACATTTCGTGCGAGATTGACGTACCTGATTGCCCTCCTGAGGTACCTGATCGCCTTCCTGACGTACCTGATCACCCTCCTGACGTACCTGATCCCCCTGATGTACTTTATCGCCCCCCTGATGTACTTTATCGCCCCTGATGTACTTTATCGCCCCTAATGTACTTTATCGCTCCTCATTTACTGAACAGCACCCCATACAATAACGCATACTTAACACCAAATTGAGGTTTACGTCTTTCTCCTCAAAGTTGTCTACCCTTCTTCGGCCTTTGACCATCGATGCTCAGCGGTCAAAGGTCGATAATGCTCCAGTCAAAAAGACGTTATATGGCGGTAAACCGTTCGGACACTTGCAAGATGGCCTTGTTCTCCTAACCACTCATCAACCAATTTTCGAGTTGTCGAAAATGGGCCTCTAAAAGCCATAAGTCTTCGACGTCGATCTTGAACTTCATTCGAAATCTTGTACCTACTCTTCTCTGATTTTGGACAACATCTCATAACAGTAGTTGGAGTTATGTTCTTGCGGTTACCGATTCCTCGAAATGAAAAACTCGCCTTCCGTAAACCAATAATTCATTTAGCTGGTGATATATTCGTGCTTTAGGCATTTTAACAATACCAAACATTGATTTTGGATCCCATCACACAGTTTGTTTTTTGGTAAATTTAAAAAACTGCAAAAAAACATTACAATATTAGTTGATCATTTTTAGGGTTCCGTAAATACAATATACGGATACCCTTATAATATCACTCCGGATTTCTACCTCTGTCACATCACAGCAATTTTCTCCTAAACTACTGGACGGAAGAGGTTGAAATTTGGTATCAATGTATAGTTTGGTGACCCGATCAGGAGTACATATCGTAAATGGGTACTTCTGGGGGAAAAACTAAAAAAATCGACCGTTCCCCCCCTGATCTCTGAAACTACTGAGCCTAAAATTTTGAAAAAAAATAGGAAATATAGAACGTTGCCCCAACTTTACAGGAAAAATAAGGAGAAACCATTAATATTAATTTTAATTTAATTATAGAATTCAATAAAAATTTAAAAATAAAAAAATTCAAACGTATCATATAATATATCAATTGAAAGGTCTCATTCTGAGGAACAAAAATATATTTTTTTCATATTTAAAAAAATGTATTTAAAAAATATTGACGAAAATATACCAAAATTTACCCATCCCCCCCCCTTATCTCCGAAACTATAAAACCTAAAGTTTTGAAAAAAATTAGAGGTATAGGTTCTGACCTGAAGTTTACTGGAAAAATAAGGAGAAACCTCTACTTTTAATTTTGGGGGACAAATTACACAATTAAATGGAAAATATAACCCATCATGTTATATATCAAATGAAAGGGCTCATTACGACAAAAAGAAATATATTTTTTTCATATTTTTAAAATAAATAAATTAAAAGATATTAACAAAAATATAAAAAATATTACCCATCCCCCCCTTATCTACGAAACCATAAGCTGGAAAATTTTGAAAAAAAATTGAAGTATAGCCCCTGACCTGAACTTTACAGGAAAAATAAGGAGAAACCCCTAATATTCATTTTGGGGGGTAAATTATAGAATTAAATGGAAAATAAAAATTATAATTGTTTCTAACGGGTCATGTAATATATGAAATCACAGGGCTCATTATGACGAATACAAATATATTTTTAATTTTTTTTAAATAATTATTTTAAAATTTATTAAAAAAATATATAAAAAAAATTACCCATTCCCCCCGTTATTCCCCAAACTATAAGACCTAAATTTTTTTGTTTATAGGAAAAATATGAAAAAATCCCTAATTCTATTATTTTGCCCCCAAATAATAGAATTAAAAGGAAAATAAATTATTAGAAAACCCCCATACTAATTTTAGGGACAAGTTATACAATTAAATATAGAATAAAGATTCAAATTTCAAACGCATCATGTAATATATTAGATAAAAGGCTCATTATGTGAATTACAAATATATCATATTTTTAAATCATTTGTTTAAAAAATATTAACAAAAATATTAAACATCGATTAATTCCCACTTTAGAAACTACACTATTTAAATTTTGAAAAATATATTTTATTTTTATTTTTTAATAATTTGAATAACAGATTTAATAATTTATAATTTGAAACTTGACCTATTTTGCCCTTTATCTTCCAATCTACAGAGCCTCAAAACTCAGACAGTAGATTATATAAGAGTTCTCTGAAAGTTTATTAGTAAAATAAAACTCTAATGTTAATTTTTGGGAGCCAAATTAGAAAATTAAATATGTGTTCTGATAAAAATCAAGCGAATCCTGAAGCAGATAAAATAAAAAGTCTATGTGTGGAAAATCAAAGTGTATCACAATTTCTCTGATAGCTTTTAGCTATCCTACGAATTTTATCCTTGGAGTTACAAGGAAACGGCGTTATACACAGTAAGACTCCCGATGTGGAATCTCTGTGCTCTAGTTTCTGGTTAGGAAATCTTCATCAGTTGCGCTTCTCACTATTGAATGTTCTGTCGAAGACTTCTTTATGTATTTGATTCATTTCGTTAAATTTGAAGACCAGAAACAATATATATTATATATATTGTCCTGCGTCAAAAGAATGACACTTCAAAGAGAGTATTCAATATCCCTGACAGGTGAAGTTAACCTGAAAATTTCATCGTGACATTCTAACCTAGGAATTACGGGTAACAGCAGTTACATGGAACGGCCCCAAATTCGGAACCTGTATGTGCTAGTTTCCCCGAAAATCCTAGATGTCGGTCTTTACATCTCGCGGCTTCAAATTTAACAAAATGTATCAAATACATAAAGAAGTGTTCGTGAGGACTTTCAATTGTGAGAAGCGCAACTGATGAAGGTTCCCTAACCAGAAACAAATATATATATATATATATATATATATATATATATATATTGTCTTGCGTACAAAAGAATGACACCTCAAAGAGAGTATTCAATATCTCTGACAGGTTAACCTGAAAATTTTATCGTGACCTTTTAACCTAGGAATTACGGGTAACAGCAATTACATGGAATGGCTCCAGATTCGGAACCTCTATGTACTCAGTACACCGAAAATCCTAGATGTCGGTTTTTACATCTCGCGTCTTCAAATTTGTAAAACATATTTTCAAAATATTGAAATGTGTGTAGGTGCAATAGTTTTGTCAAAATCATATTTGTTTATACCACATATTTGTTAATTCTCAGGTGTTTCGAAAATTGGATATAAATCTTTGGCGATATCATATAAATTCGTTATCTTATGGAAGTGATTAGCTAAGGCAATTCAAAAGTAAGAAATCAAATATAACAATTTTTAATAAACACACTTGAACTGTTCTATAACCCTACAAAAATAACTGACCAATTTATTTTTTCAGATACTATTTATTTTGATGTCGGAACTAAAAATCCAAAAATCGTTATCGACGATTTTGACTTCAATTTAGCAAGGAAAACGGAAGTAAAAACCATGTGGATATGCTCTGGATACTTCAAGACAAAATGCCGAGCTCGTGCCACTACCAGCGGTAGAATGGTGTACGTCAGTGGAGTTCACAACCACGAACCGAAGCAGAAAAAAGCCAGATTCACCAACATGTTGTCTCAGAAAGTGAAAATCGTACGAAATGAGGCGCCGACTGCATAAAAGTTTATTTATTAGTGTAGTTTTATTTGTTACTATACATATAATATTAATAGAAAATTTTTACTTTTCAGATAATGCGTACTTTGTTTACTTTATCAGAAATTCATTTGTTTGTAGTTTAGAGAATTTGAATGAATAAAGTCTTTTTTATTTATCTGCAATAATTTTGACATTTTCATTCCATAATATATAAAAAAAATTTCTATCTTCCGAACCTCACGATTGTATTGTCATGTTGTGCTTGCAGTAGAACTTCTGATGTATCCAATGTACTAATCGTTGCAAACAAGCATTATTTGTTTTATTTCCTTTGGCCAATTATCCGTAATGTTAGCCTTATAACATAGCAAACCACATTTACAAGAAAATCCAAAAAACTCAAAAAGGTCGCCTTTCGTCATTTGTTAACGGACATTAGCCTGATTAAAGAAGAGTAAAAAATATTAGAAGTTGATATAACCATGGTACAGTGTGATAATTTGTAGATGTCCTGATTATCTTTATACAGGGTGTCCCAAAAGTCCCGGAACGGCATTTTATCTCGGCGGGAACGCATTTTAGAGAAAAATGTTTCAAACAAAACTTATAGCATTCGTCCCTGGCTATCGAATTGTGACCTTGAATTTGACCTTGACTTTGACCTTGAAGGTCATTTCAAGGTCAAGTCGATTTTTTCAAATAGGACAACATATTTCTGACCTCGGAAATGGAAAGATCGGAAAATGTTACGTTCAAATATGTCCTTGACCATTTTTAAACCTTGACCTCTGGTCGTCAGTAAGGGTGTCCCAAAAGTCCCGGAACGGCATTTCATCTCGGCGGGAACGCATTTTAGAGAAAAATGTTTCAACAAAACTTATAGGATTCGCCCCTGGCTATTGAAATGGAAAGATCGAAAAAATTTACGTTCAAATATGTCCTTGACCATTTTTACTGCCATGCTAAGCATCGCATTGCCGTGGAAAAATCCTAAACCTTTGTTCTTGAAAAAAAAATTTTAAACCCATATTTGACGAGCTACGCAACGAACTTGTTCTTGACCTTGACTTGACCTTTACTGACAACAGAAGTCATGTTTTAAAAATGGTCAAGGACATATTTGAACGTAAAAATTTCCGATCTTTCCATTTCCGAGGTCAGACATATGTTGTCCCATTTGAAAAAATCGACTTGACCTTGAAATGACCTTGAAGGTCAAGGTCACAATTCAATAGCCAGGGGCGAATCCTATAAGTTTTGTTGAAACATTTTTCTCTAAAATGCGTTCCCGCCGAGATGAAATGCCGTTCCGGGACTTTTGGGACACCCTTACTGACCACCAGAGGTCAAGGTTTAAAAATGGTCAAGGACATATTTGAACGTAACATTTTCCGATCTTTCCATTTCCGAGGTCAGAAATAGGTTGTCCTATTTGAAAAAATCGACTTGACCTTGAAATGACTTTGAAGGTCAAGGTCGAGGTCAAATTCAAGGTCACAATTCGATAGCCAGGGACGAATCCTATAAGTTTTGTTTAAACCATTTTTCTCTAAAATGCGTTCCCGCCGAGATAAAATGCCGTTCCGGGACTTTTGGGACACCCTGTATATATTATAAATGTTTTGTACGTGTGTTAGTTATTGAACTCCTCTTAAACGGCTGGACCGATTTTGATGAAAATGAAATTTTTTGTGTGTATTCCAGGGGGTTTGAGGATGGTTTAGATTCACAATACGGTCAACTAGATATTGTTTTTTTAGTTAAATTATTTATTTAAAAAGTGTTGTTGATGTTAGCACAACTTACATAGGATCCGGCAGACTGCGCTGTAGTCGCTGTGTCAAATATTCAAGAGTGTGCTTTAGTTTCAGTTACGTCTGATAGATGGCGTTCAGATTATATTGTTACAGCTAATTTTTAAAAGTTTACATGGGACAGGACAACGTCTGTCGGGTCCGCTAGTTGAGCATTAAATATGGTAACTAGAAACTCTACGACTTAACAACAACCACAAAATAACAAGAAATTGATACAGTATGCATAAAATGGTGCAATTAACTTGCAGAATAAGCACTTAAAACTTTTGAACCCCACTGTATTGAAAGTACTTTACGAGGTCCAATTCCGGGATGACATGTGCTTGAATGAATCTTGACATATTTGTTAGAGTCACCATATTCTCACTAAAACATCTCCAATTGTCCTCTAAGCCCCTTGAGACATTTGCGGTAGATATACTTCAGGTGATCTGGCTCCATGTATACGCTCTTAACCGCTTGCTATACTGCCTTCTTACTTCACATCACACACCACAACCTGACTTCCGCTAGCTATCGCTCCTTACTCTCCTCTTCCTTCACCACTCATTAGACGAAACCGTGGATCTTTTACCAGGTTTACTTACTCTCAATCATACACTCGACCACACCCTCATGATCAGTTCGTTTTCCCCCAGATCTCTTCCATCTTTCAGTTCTAAAAAATGTGTGATCGGGATTGTCCCCCACCCCCACCCCTCTCCCTACTTACAATCAATAAATGCAAACATTATCCCTTGCTCTACCGAAGGAACTGTTTTAGATAGTATTTCAAGTGTCTGTGTTTGTGTTTAAACCAACACCGAATGTTACACCTTTGCCCATGCCGCCCTTTTCCTTTGTCGCACTCATTTCTGCTGTTACTCCTTAATTATCCTTGCTCTCGCACCTTTTTTCTCCCTGCTGTCTCCCCCATTCTTCTGTTCTCTTATACTCTTATTTTTATTAATCGACTTCAAAAAAGAAACAGGTTCTCAATTCGTCTGTGTCTGTTTTTTTTTGTTTGTTCACCGATTACTCGCAGACGGCTCCAGGAATTTCGACCGTTGATAGTGGAACCTGTTCCGGGAAATAGCGAATTCGTCCCGTATTGTTTTCATTAACGTAGCTTGTACCGTTTCTTAGAAATTGGGGAAAAACTATTTTACGTATTCTCTTATATTCTAAGTCTTGGTGGAGTCGCCGGTATTAAAAATATTGAAAAATTTTTATTCTGAACATTGGACAAATTAAAAAGAAATTGGATTAGTTCCGGGATATCCCGAAGTGATCCCATATTATTTTCAATAACATAACTTGTATCCTTTCTTACAAAATGGGGTAAAACTTTTTACCTATTTTTCTAATTTTTCTATAGTCTATGTCTTGGTGGAGTCGTCGGTAGTCAAAATATGAAAAAAAAATTATTCAGAACATGGGACAAATTGAAAATAAATTTGACTAGTTCCAGGATATCCTAAAGTGGTCTCATATTTTTTTGAGTTGATCGACAAACCTCAGCCATTTTTCATGAAATATTTATAAATTATATACACAAACTGTCGTCGTGAATCAGGCTAACTCTTAGTAAAAATTGTAGTATAGACAAACAGCAAGACTAACAAACGGGTCGAGTGACATTAATTTCTAATAAGTATAAGTTACAAATCTGTCTTGATACAAAAATTTGAAATATGCTCCAGCCTCACAAATAAATATTGCTTTAGATGTTAGTAGTACTATTTTCGATGTTAGTATTCCTTTTACTTTCAAGCTTCGTTTCGTACTTTATTGTTTTGTTTGTAGGAACAGTATACTTCCAGTGTGGCAGAAAAAACCCAAAAATCATTGTAGACCATTACGATTTCTACTACCAAAAGAAACGAGACAACACAACGTATTGGTACTGTTGTTCAAACGGACAGAAAAAATGCAAAGCCAGAGTTATAACAAACGGTACCATGGTTAGAGTTATTGGAGATCATAATCACGTGCCAAAAGTGATCAAAAAATCTCTTTTGGAACCGCGAGAAGCAATTATTGTGAGATACAAAGCAAAAGTGGAGCCTTTCTACTAAACAATCTCAATTTCCTTGTATAGCCAAATATTTTGCATGAGAATGTGGTAGTGTTAGCTTTTTAAAAACATTGTATATACAAATTTTAATATGTGATTTCTAGGCGTACTAACTATTTAAAACTATTGTGAATGTTAAATGTTTTATGTAAAACCCATTTAAAGTCGAAAATAGAAATATATTCCTGTTGACAGGAAATAACATGTTTCAGTTTTAACCCCAAAGGGCCTGTTATATACAGGGTGAGTTTTTTTGATGATCAGTATGGGGATCTCGGAAACTAGCGGAGGTAGAGCAATGCTTAAATTGGGAAAGATTTGCAGTTTTACTGGCCCAATTTAATGACACTTTCGGATTTTTGTAAAAAGTCATGGCTTACTAGATATTTTGAAAAACCAAATTCTGTCGATTTAGTCAAATCTCTCTAGATCCTATGTCTATGATTTTATAAAAAAAGTGTAAATATCAAAATTAAAGGGAATTATATCCCGAATATGATTTTTCATGTCCTCGTTTGCGTGACAGGTCTCGTTTTCGAAATATGACACAAAGTTATTTTTTTTGAATGGAAACCATAGTTGGCTATGAGCTCAATAAATCGGACATTTTTAGAGCTTTTCAACGATATAATACTCGATATAGTTATTCATAAAAATAACGGAGTTATGGATGCTTTTCTCTCTTATTTTCACTTTTAACGTAAGTTAGTCATGAAATATATTGATTTATTAATAACTATTCCAAAAAACATTGAACGATTTTTTTATTAGGTATATTAGATATAACGAAAAAACTAAATAAGTAGGTACTTACAAAAAACTTTAGAAATTAAAGTACATAATAATGGTTAGAATTTATGTTCGAAAAGTACACCATTGTTATTTAGACAAAAATTGCATCTATTCAATATTGACATTACCGCTTTCCTCACAGACTGCCTATCAATTTCTTCAATTGCTTTTAATACCGCGTCCCTTAGGTCACCAACTGTCTCATACTTTCTTTTGTATACTTTGTTTTTTAGCGCACCCCATAAATGGAAGTCTATAAATGCCAAATCGGGAGACCGGGGTGCCCATTCGCGTGGGCCATTTTTTCCTCTCCAAGAGTTTGGATAGATATTATCTAAGTGTTGTCTTATTAATAACGAGTTATGAGCAGGCGCTCCATCATGTTGGAACCACTCAATTTGTAAACGAGTTCTTGAAAAGTGTATTGCAAGAAATGCAAGTAGCGCCCCCCAGTAAGTAATTCGTCATAGATAAAAAGCCCCAGAATAGTAGACCCTATGATACCACACCAAACATTAAAACCAAATTTTATCTGAGGTCGTCTTTGTTCTACATGGAAAGGGTTTTCTTTAGCCCAGGTATGCTCATTGTGTCTATTGAACATACCGCAGTTAGTAAATCTAGTTTCATCTGACCATAACACCTTTAATGGAAACTGTGTCAAAGCACATGTCTCTAAACCATGTACAAAACAAAGTTTGAGAAACTGAAAGTTTGTACTGGTGGAACTTGTGCGCTTTCAGTATCTTAACTACATTTCGTTGAGATGTGCCAGCTTCTGCCGCAATCTCACGAGTTGATGTAGATGGATTTTAATTTACCATTGCCAAAACATTTATTTGTGCTGCTTCGTTAATTTGATTACGTTCCTTTGGTGCTTTAGTAAAAGATTCATATCTGCGTAAACTATCGTAAAGCCTCTTAAATGTACATAGAACAGGTTGACGACGATTAAAATATCTATGCAAGTATTCCTCAGCTGCACGAACTGAATTTTTATGGCATATGATATAAAATTCCACCATATTCAGTTTTCCTTCGTTAGAATATTCTATTTTATCACGAAAAATTGTCAATATCGACTGACAGTTCAGCACTACCAATGGAATTACTCTCAAATGAGAAAACGTCAAAGTGAAAACAATATTTTTCATGGCTACCTACGTTAAAAGTGAAAATAAGAAAGAAAACCATTCATAACTCCGTTATTTTTATGAATAACTATATCTAGTATTATATCGTTGAAAATCTCTAAAAATGTCTGATTTTTTGAGGTCATAGCCAACTATGGTTTCCATTCAAAAAAATATAAGTGGGTGTCATATCTCGAAAACGAGAGCTGTCACGCAAACGAGGACATGACAATCATATTCGGGATACAATTCCCTTCAATTTTGATATTTATACTTTTTTACAAAATCAAAAACAAAGGAGCTAGAGGGATTTGACTAAATCGACAGAATTTCGTTTTTTCAAAATATCTAGTAAGCCATGACTTTTTACAAAAATCCGAAAGTGTCATTAAATTGGGCCAGTAAAACTGCAAATCTTTCCTAATTTAACCATTGCTCTATATCCGCTAGTTTCCGAGATCCTCATACTGATCAGCAAAAAAAACTCACCCTGTATAATTGTCACCAGCGTGCCGCTTCGACAACAGCGTGAAGAAACGTACTTTCCAAGCACATATTTAATCCATTTAAACGATTTTATGACGTGATTCCAGAAATAAGAGATTTACAGGACTAACAAAGATGTTGAATATCTCGGAACTCGTTTTACTTGACGTTTTGTTAGCCATCTTGTTTGGCAGCTGACTTTATTAATTAGTGTTTATGCAGAAAAAATCGCCCCTTCAGATAGTGTAAGTAGAATAGTGCCATGTCATTCGTTATAACGAAAAACTTCCTGTAATCGCAAAACGTAGAAATTATTTCAATTCGGACCTATATATTTATAGCGCAACCGTCATTCCCGGTTACAAAGAAATATATTTATGTTTAGACATCAGCAAATATTTACAGTCTTGTAATGTTTGATTCTTATGTGTCGCCAATCCTGTATGTTCCAGCAGGAAGAGGATTATAAGCAACAAATCCGCACTTCTGCCACCATTGTAACATTTCGCCCCTCTTTTTGGGGATCCGTCAATTACTTAATGGTTTGCCTGAAAAGTAAAAGAAATTGCAAAAACAGAACTTTGTTTCTATTTCATTACAGTTCAGCTGCAACTCTGAAAAGTTAGATAATTAATAGAAATTAGGTACGTTACCAACAACGGATCTCTGGTGTAGGCAGAGGCAATTCTGTTTTCCTTTATTGTCACTCTTTTGGTAGCTTCTGATTTTTCTGAAACCAGTTTCCTTTGTGAGAACAAATCCACATGCTTCCCAAATGTTGATTGGAAAAAAAGATTTGAGACTTCATATCATTTCTCAAGGAGATTGAAAACCAGGATTTATATGATTTTCTCTCTATAGGCTGTAACTTTGCGTCAGTAGAGCCTGAAACCTCGCGTAAGTCTGTCAAATAAACAGAAAGCAACTGCCCGTAGAGAAGAATACAAAAATTCAGTAAAACTAAAAGTCACGACGTCTGCATTGGCATCATACTCTGTAAACACAGGCAATAAAATAGATTTCGAGCAGATGAAGATGGTAGCAGAAATTGAGAATTATCATAAAATAAGGCTTGTGAGAGATCTATTGAGATGGAAGAACGAAAAGAAACCTTAACGATCGAGACGATTTTCAAAGTTTTCCACCCACATGGAGAGTCTTCCTTGCAGGACGTTGTATTCAAATGAAATCCCAGTAAACCGGTACTATAATATGAGTATTTTTTCTGTTCATTTGGATTTTCTCTCCTCATAATTTTTCTGCATCAGATAAGTATTTAAAAATTGTAAATGTGTAGTCAGACAATTGCGATAAATTGTCCGGATTAATGGCTGTCTGTACAGAAATTATTATAAATGATGGACCCATGTTTAAAGATGAGTATGTATTAAAGTACAAATCCAAAATGAGCAACCAACGGTAAGTTGAAGTTTAATTTTTTTTTGTCAATACATTATAAATGTTCAAAGTGTCCACCGTCCGCTGTACGACAAACAGCTATGCGGTAGCCGAACTGATCCCGCACACGTACAAGTGTTACTGAGTGCACGGCAGCTGTGATATGGTTGCGCAGATCGTCCAGAGTTATCGGTAGAGGTTGGGACGTAAACAGCTTCCTTAACATAATCCCTTAAGAAGTAGTCACATGGGGTGAGATCAGGAGATCACGGTGGCTAGAAATGTAGAGCTAGGTCTTCATTGACTATGCAACCTTTCAGCGCTGAGGAACCGATGCCGATGCCCTCCGAAATATATATGAATATAATCCTACAAAGGAGACCATTCACTGGAAGGAGAAAAGGCGGAAGTTCACATCAGAACAAATGAGCTAAAACTATGAACTGAACGAAATTGGAGGAGACGAGTATAGATGGAAAGAGATTTCTGAACAATGCCAAGGGTGGCCGGTAGATGGCGGTTTAAATTGAAGGTGAATATACATTTCTATAGAATAATGTGTTCGTTACTGAAACTTGAGTCTGATTAAGCTGATATTTTTGGAAGTTTAAATTGTTATGGGCAGAATTAGTTGGTTTATTCAATAAGAAGTTAATCTCAATTTTTTTTACGCTTAATGCATTTTTTTGGTAATTTTCTAGAGATCGGGTGGTACAAACTAAAAATACAATCTGGCAAGTAGCACATTTAGACCTGAGTTCATATGTAATTAATTATAAATCCATAACGTTAAATTAACTAATAATTGTTCACATCAGGTATCAAGCATTGTAACAGTTTTACAATCTTGTAAAACTCATTCGTCATGAAGTATTACTAATTGTTTATTTTGCAGGTACAATTTTTTTCTTGAGCGGTACTAAAAATCCTAAAATTATTTTGGACGGTTACGATTTTTATTTGGAGAGAAGCAAGCAAACGTTCACGCGATGGTTTTGTACATCAAACTCATCAATGAAGTGTAGAGTTAGAATTACGACCAGCGGGCATCGAGCACAGGTAGCTGGCGTTCATAATCATCCTCCAAAAAAGTGGAATGTGGAGAACCTTACATCTAAAACAGTGACCATTTTTAGAACAAATTAAATTGCTGTTAAAACTAAAGATCAATGCCGATTTGCAGCGATCTACCGGTTATAACTTTGGTTCTACGCTTGGTTGACAGTGGTTGTACTTTGACATTTCTCTTTTCAACACTGAAGTAGAACCAAAACTCATTCGCTGGAATGGAATTTTGTTCAAAAAGAAAACGTCAAAATCGTATGTTAAATCGTTTTGTTGCTGTTTATTTAGACTTTGGTACACATCAATAAATATCTTATTTGTGGTGGTTCTTTAGCGGGGTCACTTGATCAGGATTTTAATCATATCAGCATAGGCGCCATTCAATGAAATAATTCGAAAAGTCCTAATCTTAAATCAGTTGTTTGTTTATTCGACTGCATATTAGGACCAAAAAACTTGGGCGAATTCGTTATTTACTGTACTAAATTTACTTTTTAATGAAAAAAAGCATATGGCTCATTAGGCCTCACAGACGGGGTCTGTTAAACCACCCGAAGGGGTCACTTAAGCCAATGGGTTATACAAACCTTTACACATTAAAACATACAAATAGACTCCTCAAAGAAACAAAAAGAAAATTTAAATAAACGTCTAATTGAAAAAAGTAACTTCTTAGTTTAGTCACTGTCACATTTAATACAATAATAAACAGCATTGACACTACAAGTACACTCAAGGTGAGCCCATTCTTTGCAAATAGTGCACTGTATTCATTCTTCTTCTGGAATACTGTCTGAATAGGATTTGGCGCACACTAGACAAAACAATCATTGTCTTCTGGGTCTGACGGAAGTTGTGTTTTCTTTAAGGTTGTCCTCTTGTTCTTTTTATTAATCTTTTTGTTATATTTTTTAACAATAATTCTGTCGAGACTAAAGATTTTGCATTAAAATCAAGCATCATTAGACCCGTCTTTTTGACTCAAATGACCCCTTCCTGGAATTACATCTAATATGTTAAATAACTAAATATAAATTAAAAATAGTTAATTTTTGAAAGTTAAGCCATTAACAGTAAATCGAAATCATTATACTTACTTGATGGTCGTATGATGACGTTCGTAATTTTTAAGCCAAATTTCACTAGAGCAATGTTTTTTACTTTTGGCGCCAAATTTGTAACATTACCCATTCACACCCAAAGTAAACGCCAACCGGCGACTAATGCAATATCAGCTTGGTTCCTTTACTCCCCGGTTCGCCTAATCCATCCTGAGCGTAAATATCATGCACAGTGTGGGTTATACTAAAAGTGGCGTACTAGACCCCGGGGCTCAACAGACCCCGCTCTACCCTACTTAAGTGATTTTTGCAAAACTGATAAAAATTTATTGTTAAATGAATACGTCAACATGTAAAATAGTAAATACCTAACCCCAAATGTCATTTAAGAAAGAGACAGACAATCAAAAAGAACTACTGCTTTGGGTTATTACCGGTTGATAATATTTGAAACAATGACGTAACAAAAAGGTGATTTGTAACGTCATTGGTATCAACCAAAACCGCTAGAATGTGTTTGGTTCAAACCATTTAAGAACAATTATTACCGGTAGATCGCTGCAAATTGGCTTAATACTTGTGGTAAAGAGTTTTCCAATAAGGGTGTCCTGTTGTTTTATAAAATCAAATTCTTATTATTTATACACCAGGTTTGTCTAATTTCTGAGTTCTTTTGAGAATAACACCACATGTACTTGAAAGTCAGTATATGTCAAATAGTCCAAACGTTTCAAGGTCTAAATCAGACCCCGTTTTCAATGGTATTATTTAACACAAATGAACAAGACGAATTAAAAATTAGAAGGATTCGTAATGACAAACTTGGTAAATCACAATTTGAGATTAATGTGATTAGATAGACTTTGAAACGTTTGGTTTTCCTTCAATATACGTCGTTTTATTTCGATTGTGGTATTATTGTCCAAAAAAAAACCTAAAAGTAATCACGAATATGCCACAAACAACGTTTAGAAGACAATTGAGATTAATGTTTCCCAAAGAAATCAGAAAATATAAAAACCAGAGATGCCACAACTATCTTATTCTAAATGGCGATAAATAATTCTAAACTGCTTCCGGTCAACAACAATCTGATTGTCATATGACCATCAATCTACTAGAACCAATCTATCCTAAAGCACATTTTATAAAATAAATTCATTACTTTTAATAATTTTTGTATTTTTTATTAAGTATCCCGCATTTAATATCGTAAATATGCAAAAGGGTATTAATACTTAATATCGGTGACTCAACACAAATGCACAAAAATGAGTTTAACTGTGCAATAAAATGATGTGGAGTGGAAGAGATTTTTTTCAGTTTTCTGTTATGTTATGTTATGTCATAGCGGTGACAACTGATCCGTGAGACAGCTATATCCGGTATCTCCTAAATATTTAACAGATCCAGTTTACTCAAACTTGTGTACACTCCTCTAAATGCATTTCTCCTATGGTTATTATCACCAAAATAATGGCTAAGTTTTCTCTATGTTTCTTTTCGAGACCAACTTTCTAATAACTAACAACATGACACTCATATTGGAGAAGCTTGCATAAAGGTACACAATATTTGCTTCAATTGAGTCTCTCTACTGTGTACTGTGTACAATTTTTTAATAAAGGTTGTCATTATAATTTATTTTTGGTATATGTGATTTAAAATATGTATTTATTTACGAAATAAAAACACATTCTTATCTAACGTAAAGTTCGACTTTTTGTCACAATACATATCGACGTGAACAATTTCGTGCGCTCATTTTTTATAACTTTCCACCTGGATTATCTCACTAACAGTGCTTCAAAGAACTAACTTTTGACCATATGATGAAGCTCCATCAAAAACCATTATATATCAATTTTATACGTTTAAAGGTTATATTTCTAGGATAGCCTGCAATGAACAAAAATCGTGACAAGACTAAAAAGACAGAGCAGTAGGCAATTTCACACGATTTGGAGTTGCATCCACAGATCATTGGCTGCTTCCAGAAGTGAAATAACTCGCTGCTCTTTTTACTGTCATCTCTTTCTAGACTTGTGCATTAGAGGCTACCTCCAGAAGTGTAGGTTCTAAGATTATGCGGAACTCAATCGTGGCTGAAGTTCGCGTAGTGATGAATTTCGTCCAAAATCGGTTGTTGATCTAGAAAACCTTGATGTTGTTCGTAAAGACGAGGAAAAAATGAGCAAACCAAGCAGCTGTTAAACCTCTGCTCATGACGCTGTATTTACTTGACTGTAGTTAATGTATTTTGAAAATCGTTAGAGTATAAAAAATATTTGAAAACGATAAAAAAAGAATTTTTTTTCGTAATTATGTCGTTAAGGGTGGTTTTTAAGGGTTGAAATGTTAGAAATACTATATAATGACGTCTAAGTAATGTTGTACAATTTCTAAGTACTTATTGGGAAATAACACCACAGTTTAAAGAAAATTGCTGTATATTCCAAACGTTTTGGGGTCTAGATAAGACTATCTATGCGTATGAACCCGAAAGTAAGCAACAGTCGGCTGTATGGGTCTTTCAAGATTAATCAAAATCAACAAATGTTGTTGGCACACAAAATACTTCCTAAGCAATGTTCATTTGTTTGTTCGGGAAAACTGGATATGCGGCAGCTGTACCATTAGTGCAATGTTAGACGATCAATTCTGAATTGTCAGAAGTCTACGAAAAAATTAGGCAACTCAATCGCCGAAGACGTATCATTCTCCACCAGGACAGTGGGAGCTCTAACACATCGGTTCAATGTTTTCTGTTGCAAAAATTGCATAATTCTATTTCTTCTGTATTTTTTCAAATCTCTATTTGTTCATGAATAAATTTTGCCCTATTTATAAGTTATGTATTTATTTAATTGCATTCTAGGCTTGATATATTTTGGTGCCGGCAGAAAATGTCCCAAACTGTATCTCAATGGCTTCGATTTTACCAAAGAAAAGTCAGATGGTAAAAAGACCTCATGGGTTTGCCCGTTTTATTTTAAAACTAAATGCAAGGCTAGATTAACCACAAGGGCGAACGTCGTTCATGTGAGTCACGAACACAACCATCCTGCGAAGAACGTATCATTAGTCAATTTGTCTTCAAAGGTAGTTACTGTAATTGTGAAGAAGCCTTAACCCGAATTGTGTTTGAGGTTTCTTTATTGCTCATTATGATACGAGTATAATGTAATTTTAACTTGTAATATGAAAGTAATAAAGAACTTGTATCAATCTTAATTTTTATTAATCCTTAGTTTTGTACACCAATGCATATTTCAATACTATCCTGTTTTTGTAACATATTTAGAATCTATGATGAATTTTAAGATAACTTCATTGGACACATCATATGTCTGAAGGGGTCCGGTTAAAAGTTATTTCAACTTTTCAAAGCTTCCTAAATCTTTGAAAACTGTTTAAAAAACGGACAGCTCAGAAATTGGTACTCAATCCGAAAATCGTATAACTCATGTTTTTTTCAAATGGCAACTCCATTTTTCCTCAAAACCATTGGAATCTAGGCCAAAAAGTAGGAGTTTATGCTTACAAGACCAAATGAAACAGTTTTTATATACACTTGGAAAAATTAAAATTTCAGTATAGCTATTAGAGATATATGAATTACTAGTAGGCTTTTTTGAAGGAACCGTCAAGAGACGTATATACATTACTTTACTTTCTTAACCATGTATGTAGAATTTGATATGGTTATAAAAAAAGTATGTGAAACCTTTCGACTGCGATCTCTGCATAGTCCAAAGCATACTCATAACACCAAGACGCAGATCATTTCCTGGCAATCTACCTTTGTTGTTAGCGGTACAGCATTGACAATATTTATTATTCGACCTCAAATATGAAAAGCTAAGGAGTGATTCGGGAGAACGAGGGGGCCGTCGATGAGGTCCATTATTCTTTATCCAACGATCTTCAAAATGATTGTCTAAAAAGTTATTCACAGGTGCAATATTATGAGGTCGTGTTGAGACCACAGCTGATTCTAAGTCAACTCTAATGGATGTAAACCATTTTCTAAAATTTCGAGATATCTCTCACCTAAAAATAATGTGTGTATTAGTATCACTCGAGAAATGTGGTTGACTATTCCATAAATTTTGCCTCATCCGTCCAAATCATTTTGTGTAGAAAACGTTCGTCTTCCTGAATTTTGATTAATATGAATTCGAAAGATCATTTCGTCTTTGAGCGTCACCTGCTCTTAAATTCCTAACTAATGAGAATGCAAATGGATGGTTCTTATTTTTTTTAGGATCCTCTGAAAACTAATAATAGTTTATTCGCAAATCTCTTTCTGCATCTATTAAGGAATTTTCTGGATATGCTCTTAAGCATGTGAAGACTGTAACTTAATTCTCTTATCTACGACAGGTTTCTCTTTTTCTTGCTTTTTCACAAACTGTCCACCTGTTTTGCAAGTGTGAATGAGCCCTGTCAGCGTGTCATGAGTGGGTGTTGGTCTATCCGAATATCGCGAACCGAACTTAGTTACTAAATCCTAAACGGGATATGATAAATGCTTTCCATGTAATTGTGCTTTAACACCAAATTATTAGGAAATATTGTTTGTTGACACTTCAGCATTTGTTTCTTGTCGATTCGGTCAAAAAAGCCTAGTGATAATTCAGATATCTCTCATAACCACCAAAATCCTTTAATTTAGGTATGGGGATTCAAACATAAAATCCATTTGAAAAAAAAATAGATTCGGGGCCAATTTCTGAAGACTCCGTATATTCTTTTGAAAGGTTTCTAAAGATTTAGGAGGCTTCACGTTTTATTCGGGAAAAAATCTGGTAATTTTTGACCTGGCCCTCTTTGTTTCCAAAAAAATATTTTTTTAGAAAGCTGCATCTATCAATATTTTCAAAAAGTTTAAAAAACTTTCATTTGGAGGCCTTCAGACATAAAGTTATATTGAAATTCATCGTAGATCCTAAAAAAGCTTAAAAAACAGGGTGTTTCATTTATAAAAACAAAGTTAACCGGAAGTTAAATATAAAATTAACCATAACTTGAAAACTATCGATCATCGGACTTTGCGGCCAGAAGACATTTGTTCATTTCGTTGAAATCTACAAAATAGGAAATTTTCAGCCAAATTCAAATATAAGGAATGTGCGGGGTCCTTTAAATTTATAATGTTTGTCTACTCTTCTGCAATCGATATTTCACACAAATAATTAGGTGAAAAAATGATATGAGCCCACAAATGGCAAGGTTCCATAAAAAGCAATTTATCACGTTACAAAAACAATTAGGAAGCACATAGAACTTCGAAAGCTAGAAAAAACTCCTATACTTGAGCCCCTTACCACAGGTATTGGAAAGTAATTAGTATGATAATACAACTCGAGATTGTATCTTACAAGGTTAGACCTACCAAAAAATAAAACATACAACAAGTTGCAATAATTTTTTATAAGTTTTGTTCAATCTGGCTTCCAAAGCCAGGGATGCAAGCCCGGCATCTTTTTCTGACTACTACAGTCGTAGTCTCTAGATACATTATTATTCAATATATTTTCTTCTAAACATTTTATTATTACCTTAGGAATTATTGAAATTGTACAATTACTATTGTATTTTAGAAGTCATATACTTTGCTAAGGGAAGGAAAAATCCGAAACTGATTGTTGACGGGTACGAATTTAAATTCGAAAAGAAAAAAGCCAGTGGAACATTTTGGAACTGCCCGACGTATCAAAGAACAAAATGCAGATGCAGACTTATAACAAGAGGAAATGTGGTTTATCTGCGACACTCTCACAATCACGAAGCTAAACAGATGAACCTGAGGAACATGTCTTACAAAAATGTTATTATAAAAAGGACTTGAAATTATAAAATATGATTAAATATATTTTTATTTTAGTTTTATTGAAACTTAATTGAATTACAACCATTTTGAATGTGTAATGGAGTTAGGTAAGAAATTTTCCATTGATGTATAAACACAAAGTTTTCTACTCGTAATACCTAACTATAAATTTTTACACTCAGGTAGTAAACCAAAACTAAATCTATATAAAATTCTCGCTAATTTATGACAGTCTCTGTAACTTAATGAGGAAAATCAATAAATAGCAATTTCACAGACATTAGGTAACTGCGCACAAAGCATTATGACAAATTCCGTACAAATTGATTACCTACCTATATAGTATATTTTTGAGTCGGTGCCAATTAACCCTAAAATCCTGCATTGTTTACATATCTTACTTTATCAATCGCACGAAGGTAGAGTATTTTTCATAATCCCCAAAAACAGTCAAACTGCAAAATTCATACATTACCTCAGCTGGTGAACAAACTTTGAACATATTTGCATTAATCTGATACTAAGCCACAATCCACTGCTATTATTTTGAGATAACTAATTTTATCTTTCCTCTTTCCACCTTTGGAAAGTCTTAAAACACAACTATCATTCTCTTTGAGCATCTCGTTGTGGAGATCAGAACATGAATATTGTTTTCGGTGACGTCTATTTGCCAACGAAATATATCACACAGATCATACAGAAAATACATGGAAAACTCAATGTTATAAATTCTGTTCAAAAATAACGACTAGCGCCCTCTGCAGCCGTCCTAGAGTCTCGTTTTACTGTTCAGAAACCTTTAGTATGCTTTTAAGAGATTTGAAAAACCTAAATGGAATTTGAAAAAGGAGTCTACATTATCTACATTTATTGTTTCAAAAAAGTACCATTAGATGACTGTATTACCGAAATGAAACTACTACCTGAAATTAATTTTTATTTATAAAATACAAATAAATACAATTCAATATGTACATTTTACGAAATAAAAGTATGACCATATACTATAGACAGAACATAAACATCTAAAATACTTATAGAAAATGAAAATATAACAACAAATTTCAAATATTTTACATTATGACAACCCTCTGTTTTAACCTTTTATATTTAAGAAATGTTATAAAATTAAAGGCAAAAATGGGAACACGGAAAACAGTAAGATGTTAATAAATGTTTATGACATAAAACTTTCACTGACAAAGTTATAAAACTTGATTTGTTGACAAAAATATCAATATTACTCATTCACCTGATGACGATAGCAGATACACATCTATTGAAACGTTGTGAGATCAACCACTTCAAGACGATGGAAGTCCAAGGAAACTTCGAGGATATCAATATATGTTACATTTCATGACAAAATAATCTCCCTAACAAAACCAAAATATGAATTTTTCAACGACCTTTATAAGAATGACTACCTTTTTATCTTTCTTGGTTCAAATGATATAACAACAGGTTCCATCAGATCCACAAGTCCAGACAAATAAGTTTCTTCAATTGTTATACTAAAAAGTTTCATCCTATTTACTTTCTCAGCTACTACTCTCACTGAATTTCGGAGTTGGACACACTTGATTACAATACTCCTATTGTTTTTCTGATTGTCAACAGCTTCTATGAAAACATAACATGTATGTCATAAAAGTTAGTCCATTTCCATTGTTTTACCTCTTATTATTGGTGAAATCAATTACCTTGGTAAAAGCATAATCAAAAAATACAATCTGTAATTGGACATTATGTCCAGTGCATTCCATTTCAAAATATATTTCACAAATCACCTTGTTTATGTTTGCAGTAAAGAACTAATCATAATGTATTTGCTGGAGCCAGAGTTTCTAGCATTTCCTGTTTTTCTTTGTAAAATGATGCCTAAAAAACAATTATTAAATTAAGCAATAAATACCATAATTCATTTTCCTTTTAGACGTTTGATTAAAACTAGGAACACGACTTACTTGAATAGCCTTCAAATGATTTTACTGGTATGGTTTTAATATTGTATACTTCAGAAATATTATGTTGTGCGTTACAATTGAAATTATAGGGTGATGACTGGTTAAGATTAAGGGCCATTACGTACGTACGTTTACAAGACACCAAAACAGAAACCAATAAAATATAGATAGCGTCCTCACAAGGTATTTCGCTCAACCCTAAGCTTCTAGGACTATTACAGAAGGCGCTGAAAAGTAAACCGAATTCCCTATATGAGTTTCCACCCCCTGATATGTCAGTAGTCAGTACTTTATTGTGATTACCTCCGTACCTTCTGCAGTGCACAAATATCGTGGTACGACTAAAAAGAGGGAGGGCAATAGAGAGGGCAAAGTGCTATTTCACTCGTTTGGGAGCTGCTTTCAATGAAATACGTTCAGCATATTGTTTATTGGCTGCTTCCACCCACTAAATGAAATAGCCTGTTACTTCTTCTATTGCCCTCGCTTCCTAGCATCGGCACGATTTTGTCCATGGTACATGCTCTAAGAATACTTCAGGCCTAAATTATCCGACAGACTTCAGTTAATATATTGGGTTGCCATATTTTTGGTTTTATTGTCACTCATTACTAAACCATTAGCTTGATGTATACGGCATAGGCTTAGCTTCTGTGGCTGAAGCATTCTTATAATAAAATAAACGGTACAGTGGACAATGGTTCGCCTTGAATAGGTCTATTCCGTACTGAGAATCTTCTTAGACATGGTCCATCGATAAGAATTTTATTTTTTGTTCTTCGGATTGTTCTCTCTATCAAATTACAAAGCTATTTTTGAACTTCTAACTATTTTATGTTTTTTTTCCTACTCGATGCTGACTTTGTTTGTTGAACCTGTACCATGACCAGTATTTGCTACAGGAACTTTTCTTTTCAGTACCTCCTTTGATATTAATCTGCTTACTAGTTGTGGTATTTTATCAGACCTCCTTCTTATTATTTTTATTACTCTTATGCACATCATATATTGTGATATTGCTCGATTGTTATTATATGCCAACCTAGCTCCCTTTTTTTGGAAGGATGTTATCAGTGGTGTATTTCATTTCTCTCTTCCAAATTCTTTTTACTTACTATTACTATTGATTTTTCAGCACCACGCTTTAAAATATGCCCGTCTTAATCATTTTCTCTAACACTTTGATGCTTTAGCTAATCTAGTGGTGTCACTTTCCAAGGCATTTTCTTAAAATAAATAAATATGGGGTACCTACACATCCACTACTACGAGTGCTGCCTTTTATATTTCGGGATTGGACAACCCTAGTGTTGCAATCTGACAACTGACAGCTCTATCGTAAAGTTTGACATTTTTGAGGTTATACGTACTCAGAACGTTTTGACATACGAGCGCTATGTGTTGTTTTCAGTAACTTAAAGGATTCATCTCGGTCAAAAAATGGAATTAAATCGTGAACATTTTCGTGCTATTATTTTTACAACTTTCGACGTGGATTAAGTCAGCAAGAGTGCATGGATGAACTTAATTTAATTTTTGGCGATGAAACTCCATCAAGGACCACTGTTTATCGATGGTATGGTGAATTCAATGGAGGTCGTAGTTCACTACAAGACGAATTTCGTGAAGGTCGTCCAAAAACAGTTGTTGTTCCGGAAACCATTGATGCTGTGCGTGAACTGATATTGCAAGATCGTCATGTGACCTATCGTGAGATTGAGTCAACCTTACACATTAGTGGGACCAGCATACATTCAATATTGCATAAACATTTGAATGTCAAAAAAAATTGTTCGCTTTGGATCCCACACAATTTGTCAATCGTTCAAAAAAAGGCTCGTGTCGATTGGTCGAAAGAAAAGCTCAAAAAATATGATCGCAGTGCTTCAAAACACGTTTATGAAATAGTGACAGGTGATGGATCGTGGATTTACGCGTATGAGCCCGAAAGTAAACAGCAGTCGACTGTATGGGTGTTTCAAGATGAGCCGAATCCAACAAAAGTTGTTCGTGCACGAAGCACTTCCAAGCAAATGATCGCCTGTTTTTTCGGAAAAACTGGGCATGTCGCAACCGTACCACTAGAACAACGCAGAACAGTCAGTTCTGAGTGGTACACAACCATTTGTTTGCCAGTTGTCTTCCAAGATGTGAAAACCAACCACCGAAGACGAATCACTCTTCACCACGACAATGCGAGCTCTCACACATCGGCTCAAATACTGCATTTTTGAGCACTCAAAACATCGATTTGATGAGTCATCCGCCGTATAGGCCTGACTTGTCACGAAATGACTTCTTTTTATTCCCATACGTAAAAAACAAACTGAGAGGTCAACGTTTTTCGACACCTGAAGAAGCTGTTGCTGCCTCAATCAGAGTGGAAAAAGTGCTTCGACAATTGGTTCAAACGCATGCAAAAGTGTATAGATCTTCATGGGGAATATTTTGAAAAACGATAAAGCGATTTTCGATGATTAATATTTGTTTTTCTTCTCTAATCCCGAAATACAACCCTCGTAACTTTATTGTTACTTCTAAAGTTACTTGTAACTACTACTCTTCTCATGCAATTGTAATTTAAATGTTCTTTTTAATACTTCTTTTAACATTCTACCTAAGTCAACATTTTTTGTTTTTAGAGGTTCTCTCAATATTTAAACTTTACCCTCCTATAATTTGCTCGATATTTTCTCTCTCTCCCATTATCTGTTCTTTAAAGGATTTTATTCAGTTTCCACGTAACTGTTTAAAGAAATTTTTGGTTTGGTCCTGAAAACATGCAAATCGATAAATAAGGGTTTCATTATATTTACTGTGTTACATTTATTTTTAGGTAGAATATACTTTGCTAAAGGAAGAAAAAAACCGAAAGTAATTGTAGAAGGCTATGAATTTCACTTCGAGAGAGCAGTTGAAACAGCGACATTCTGGAGTTGTCCTTTTTACACCAAAACACGATGTAAATGTAGATTGAAAACGATGGGCAATTTTGTACGATTAAATGACAATCACAATCATCGTCCCAAGGAGGTTGATATTCAGAGCTGTTCGTCCAAGGCAGTTACTATTATAAAAACGAAACACATTCGAAAGGCGTGTCAAGATTAAATATACTAAGAAGAAAGATAATCAGCACTGTATTTTTAGATATTAGATTCTTTTGTTATACTTGACGAATAAATATTAGGATCATTTAGTAGTTATTTTTTTATCTACATTACATGATTTGCAGCAGTCTAACCTGCTATAATTAGTCATAAACGATTTGAACCAGACACATTCTAGCCAGTGACATCACGAAAACGTCTCAGAGACCACTTTGTTACATCATTGTTTGAAATTTCTTTAACCAGTTTTTCCATCTCTTTCAAAATATTCCAAATAAATATTGTTTTTGGTTATATACCATCTAATTCAGTGATTAATTTTTTTATTACTTAAGTCCTAAAATTTATTCTATATCCGAACAAGTAGATATGTTGTTTGTGTATGGAAAATGTAGAAAACCAATAAATACGCATCGGTTATACGAGGGCTGCCTTTTATATTTCGGGATTGGACAACCCTAGTGTTGCAATCTGACAACTGACAGCTCTATCGTAAAGTTTGACATTTTTGAGGTTATACGTACTCAGAACATTTTGACATACGAACGCTATGTGTTGTAACTTAAATAATTCATCTCGGCCAAAAAATGGAATTAAAACGTGAATATTTTCGTGCGATTATTTTTTACAACTTTCGACGTGGATTAAAAGTCAGCAAGAGTGCAGTTTATCGATGGTATGGTGAATTCAATCGAGGTCGTAGTCCACTCCAAGACGAATTTAATGAAGGTCATCCAAAGACAGTTGTTGTTCCGGAAACCATTGATGCTGTGCGCGAACTGATATTGCAAGATCCTCATGTGACCTATCGTGAGATTGAGTCAACCTTACACATTAGTGGGACCAGCATACATTCACTATTGCATAAACATTTGAATGTCAAAAAAAAATTGTTCGTGTTGGATCCCACACAATTTGTCAATCGTTCAAAAAAGGCTCGTGTCGATTGGTCGAAAGAAAAGCTCAAAAAATACCATCGCCGTGCTTCAAAACACGTGATAGGTAATGAATTGTGGATTTACGCGTATGAGCCCGAAAGTAAACAGCAGTCGACTATATGGGTGTTTCAAGATGAGCCGAATCCAACAAAAGTTGTTCGCGCATGAAGCACTTCCAAGCAAATGATCGGCTGTTTTTCCGGAAAAACTGGACATGTCGCAACCGTACCACTAGAACAACGCAGAACAGTCAGTTCTGAGTGGTACACAACCATTTGTTTGCCAGTTGTCTTCCAAGATGTGAAAACCAACCACCGAAGACGAATCACTCTTCACCACGACAATGCGAGCTCTCACACATCGGCTCAAATACTGCATTTTTGAGCACTCAAAACATCGATTTGATGAGTCATCCTCCGTATAGTCCTGACTTGTCACCAAATGACTTCTTTTTATTCCCATACGTAAAAAACAAACTGAGAGGTCAACGTTTTTCGACACCTGAGGAAGCGGTTGCTGCCTCAATCAGAGTGGAAAAAGTGCTTCGACAATTGGTTCAAACGCATGCAAAAGTGTATAGATCTTCATGGGGAATATTTTGAAAAACAATAAAGCGATTTTCGAAGTGTCATTCCTTTGTACGCTTAAAGAAATCCTAGATTCGGAACCTCTGTGTGCTAATTCTCTCGAAAATCCTAGATGTCGGTCTTACAGCTCGCGTCTTCAAATAGAAGTTAGATTCGAAAATCATTCGTACGAGTAACATCAACAACAAGTTAAACTATACGATTGTATAGTTTGACTTGTCATTTTGATTTTTTTAAAAGTTATAAATGATTTTAGCATGAGTTTGATGAAGACCAATACAATAGCCGACATATTGTGAATAAAATAAATATGATATAAATTCATTTTGTTCTAACAATTCCTAAATTAAAAAAATGATTTATCTACGTCTAACTGTAAACGACAACATGGTGTTCTGCAAGGTTCGTTTGTTGGACCCATTTCTCTTCAACTGTTATATCATTAATTAAGTTATTCATGAGTTTTTAAGTTATTGTGATGTAGTTATTGTTATTGAAACTCTAGACATTTTATGGATATGAAGACTTACTTAGAATTATAAATTGGATCTTATTTGTTTTTATATTCATATAATTATATGTAGGTGAAACGGGTGAATGTCTTATGCTATTAAACATAAGATTTATTTTAGGGCGAATATACTTTACAATAGGACGTACAAAACCGAAGATTATTTTGAATGGGTATGAATATAACTATCACAGGAACGTTGGGAATTCAACTCACTGGTTTTGTCCCGATTTAAGTAAAACGAAATGCAAAAGTAGATTGAAAACTACAGGAAATGTAGTTCACATCTTAAGGGGTCACAATCACCTACCCAGGGATGTGAATTTGACGAATTTTTCTTATAAAGACGTTACGATAGTAAACAAGGCGAAAAATGTTTATAAGAACTAGTTTTGAAATATAAATGAATAAAATAGAAAGTAGCTAGTTGTTTTATTTTAGAATTAATACTTCTTGGAAAGTAATGGTGTGTATATACTAATGATATTTTTAATTTTTTCTAAGTTCTTTGGGAATAGTCCTTCATAATCTTGAAAGTCTGTATATTTCAAAAGTCCGAACGTTTCAAGGTCTAAACAGACACCGTTTTCAATGGTAAATAACACAAATCAACAAGAAATTAAAGAATTAAAAGTATTCCTAAGGATAAATTTAGTAAATCAATATTTGATATTAATGTTTGACAATCAAACTGATGTAAGTTAGGAAATTTACTGCAAATTTGAAATATACAGGGTAGCACTAAAAATTCTAAACATCATGTGAATTAATAAAGCTTCTTTCAAATTGGAAGAATTTTGTTATAGTGCCTTTGCCAAAATGAGACCAAAGAAATTCTGATGTTTCAGAGATCTCATTAAAGTCGTAAGTGAAAACCAAGGAAAGACCTCATGAGCTATTCCGATATAGGGTTGTTCATAAGGACATTACAATTAATAATTTCATCCTTGATTATTCATAACCAGAAACGGCTGACTCTTTCAGCTTTCGTTTTGTTTTGTGTTCTTCTTTATGTATATATTTTGAAATTGTATGCTATAACCAACGTTCCAGACATGTTCCCAAATTTTTACTTTCAAATTGTGGTTTCTTTATATAATTTTTGTGTTCATTTATTCGAACATTTATAGGTATAGAAGTTTCTCCAATATAAAATTTGTTACATTCGCAAGGAATCTTATAATTGCAATTTTTTGAGTTTTGTGTCACCTTATTTGGGATAGTTCTTGCTTTGAAAGTTGTTTTAATATTAAATATGTTTCCCACTCTTTTCAGTCTTTCTAAACGACTCTATATACAGGGTGTAAACGGTTTGAGTGTAAAGATTTTGAGGATCAATACTTCAGGTCAAAACAAATCAAAAAGCTTTATAACATTTTCAGAAATAAACTATAGTTTTGCCAAAAAAAAAATGAAAAAGTTAGAAGTTCTGTAGCCTTTATTACAATGAATAATAATAATAATAATGATTGTAAAGCTAAATATGTAAATACTCAATAGCGTATACACCTTTAATAACTGTATTAACAAAGAAAATTATTATTTAAACTCTAAATATTCTGTTATAATTTGCCCTACGTTTCTCCGATCAGATGTGGCAACATAGCATATACTCAGTACTACAGCTGGCCGCTGCCATGAATGCTTTTTTGCTGCCCGGTTCTTTTAAGAAAGTGAAAGTGATTTTTGCGTGACATTCGACATAGCGTAAGTTGATTTTCATTTTAAAATATAAATTGGAAAAATAAATAAAATCTGTTGTGAATTGTGAGTTCGAGTGTAGTATTTTGTGACAAACAGTGACAATCATACAATTAGGTAAAGACCTGACATGCTATTAATTTGTGGGGAAAGCAAATGTAATAACAAGAATTTTGAATTTTGAATATTTACTATAAATAATCCGTTTGCTCGCCAGAGCTCTATCATAATGACATCCTGCAGGTCAAAGGTTTTTATTTGTCTAAGATAAGTAATATTAATTTCTTAGTAACAATTATTTCTCGAAGAATTTAACACATAAAAGAACTACATATAAGAAATGTTTTGTTTAATATAGTTTGTATCGCATTATTTTTGTATCATAATGTAAACAACTTTGTATCCTCCCTTCTTCAACTTGATGCATAAAATAAATCGCCAAATATAAATATTCATTTCAATAGATAGATATTAAAAGGGTACATTTTTGAAAATAATATTTCATAAAATTTTATGTACCTAAATAAATCTACCGGCACTCGAAACTATGAAATTATTTAATACAAAAAAATAACAGGTGTTCAATTTTTCTGGTGACTCATTCCTTTATTATTCACGCTACAAGCAAATCTCATTTTTAGCGCGACGTTGCCACATTGACAATAATTTACTTAACATGTGTTTCAAATTTTCTTGTTTATTAAGGCCTTTGGACCATAGTTTTATAACAGTTTTTTGTTTTGTTTGGTGGGTACTATCTGCACCTCAAATATATGCAGTCAAACTATTTACACCCTGTATATGGTATGGTTGCTGTAGTAATGTAGTTATCAAGGGTATAAGTATTGTTTGGAGTAGCGTGGTATTGAATGTTAGTGAAGTTTTTGTGTTCAATTTTACTTACTTTACTGTTTACTGATAAAATTTTTAGGATAATTGTGAGCAGATTACACATTTTTATAAATATTTTTTCTTTATTAAATTTACCCATATCAGAACAGTTTAATGATGCCTTTTTTACGGTATTTGGGTGATTAGAGTTAAAATTGAGATATCTGTTAGTGTCGGCTTTCTGTATACTTGTGTATCAAATGACGATTGTGTTTTTGTTATTAAGATATCTAAGAAAGGTAGTGTGTTATTTTGCTCAATTTCTAATGCGAATTGTAAAGTTTGTTATTGATGTCGTTTAATAATTCATGTAAGTCTTCAAGAGAGTGTTCCCAAATAGTGAATATATCGTCGACATAATGCCGCCAAATTAAAGGTTTTTCCATGAAATAGGGTACAGGCGAGAACTCATGGCCATGCCAAAATCTTGTTGGTAGAAGTCATCGTTGAGTTGAAAATATGTTGTTTTGATACAAAATGTTAGTAATTCCATTATTGTGTCAATGGATAATTGCGTACGTTGGTTTAGTAACATCTCATGTTCTAATCGTTCTCTTACAATAGGAAGTGTTTTGGCGACAGGGACATTATTGTATAGGTTTACAATGTTAAAACTTGCTACTGAGACAGTATTTTTGTATTATATATGGGATAATTTGTTTAAGGAATGTGCACTGTTTTTAAGAGGAGAATTGGAATTACCTGTAAGTGGAGAAATGATCTTTAGAAGAAATTTTGAGAGTTCCCTGCAAGGAGAATTTGTGGATTTGACAATTTCTCTTAAAGGGATATTGGATTTATGAATTTTAGGTAAACCATAGAAATATGGAGGCTTGGAACAGTGTGGAGTAAGAGTTCTGCGTTCTTGTTCAGTAAATTCATGTCTGTAATTGAATATTAACCGGTATATTTAGTTTTCAACTTGTTGGATCTTTGTTTAATTTAGTATACTGCCCTTGTGTGATAATGTTCTGAATTTTGACATCATATTCATTTTTATTTAAAATTATTGTGACATTGCTTTTATCTGAAGGTAAAATTTATACTATTGTCATTTTTTAAGGCTTTAATTGCAAATAATTCATTTTTAAAAACATTATTTTTGATGTGTATAGGTTTTTCAAGTTCATGTTTTGCTCTTACACGATATTCTTGAGCTTCACCAACGTTTAATTTACTAGCAGTTTGTCTTCTAAATGTTGTTTGTGCCATATTCTTGATTACTGTTATGTTTTTTTGGGCAATAACAGCACAATCGAAATAAAACGACCTATATTGAACGAAAACCAAACGTTTCAAAGTCTATTCTGACTTCGTTGTCAATCGCTTTATATTTATTGATGTAAATTACAAAATGATAAATCAAATTTTCAATTTACATCTATAAATTTAAAGCCATTAACAACGAAGTCAGAATAGACTTTGAAAAGTTTGGTTTTCCTTTAATAAACGTCGTTTTATTTCGATTGTGGTGTTATTGCCTCAAAAAAAACATAAAAATACTAGCAGTTTGTTCTCTAGAACTGATAATATCAAATTTTGGGATAAATTTTGGAGTAATTGCAAAGTTTAGGCCTTTTTGTACAACTGGACTTTTTGAAATATACAGACTTTCAAGTTTATCTGGTGTTATTCCCAAAGACCTCAGAAAAAATAAAAATCAGAGATGCCACAAATATCATTAAGAAAACAACTAACCATAGGTTTTACGGCACCATTAAAGTCTATTAGGTACGATCTTCGGCTTTTTGAATGCACCTTTTGTGATATCAATAGCGAGAAAAATTGTTACAAATACTTGTTAGATTGTGTGACCCTTCGGAAAATCAACAGAAATTTTAGAGAAAATGTGATAATAACATTGAATCCGTTAATGAACGCGGTCGGAGCTAGAAATAGAGCGTTTTCCTGAGTTTACCGGCAAGCCTACTTGTCAACAGCCACGCACTAATAGAAAGCGTCCTAGTTTGCCTCTAAGTAGAGTTTAACAAGGAAGCAATTGAGTATATAGGGTGTTTCTTGAATAATATATGTTGGGGATTCATTAACAATTATTAGTAGATTAGTATATTTATTTTGGGACAAGAGTTTTGGATTAGCAGTGTAATTCCGAACGTTTTTTTTGAATTTTTTTTGTTTTTATTAGTGATTTTTACGCGCATACTCATTGCCAGAGATGTTTAAACCACCGTGTGGGACGATATAGACATTCTCGCTCGTAAAAGCACTAGTACTCTCTAGTTCTTCACTGTTGTAGTTTTTAGTGAAATCCAACCGGTCGTGAAATAAGTAAAATTCACTAAAGGGCAGTGCGGGTCAGCTTGTCAAGAGACAGTCCACTTCGCCTACAGGGCGGTCATCATAGCAGGCAAAGACAAACGTAAGTACTCTGGCATGATCGTTCTTTTCTATTGTTATCAACATATCAATGCTAAACCCCAATTCATTTTCAATCTAATTAGAGAGTGTTTTGAACGATACTAAAACTAATACACCTTTTCGACTTTTTTCATTCCGAACAAATAAATGATGAATTTTTGAAATGGTATTCAGTTATGTGAAGTGGAACTGATGAAGGATCAAAAAGGTCTATTCATTTCTTTAGAACAACTTATGCAATTTTTACGCTGTTTCAGATAAATGAGACACAATTTTTAAAACCATTTTCAGAGAAGGCTTCTAGACAAACTTTTCTGATCAAATAGTTCAAAATAAAAATTTAATGAAATCAGGACTAGCAGTAATTAATCCAACGATTTCTTTTAGGAAGAATATACTTTTCTATGGGACGTACAAAACCCAAGATCATTCTAAACGGCTATGAGTTTAAATTTCGAAAAAATATGGGAGATTCAACTTATTGGGCCTGTCCTTTTTATGACAAAACGAAGTGCAAATGTCGAATAAAGACTACAGGAAATGTCGTACTGTTGTCAAACCAGCACAACCATCAACACAAAGAAATAGATTTGAATAAGAATTCTTTTAAAAATGTAAAAATAATAATTAGGAAATAAAACTTTTAGTACTTGATATTACGATATAAGGAAAACATCGAACTTGTTATTTTTCTAAATAATAAAAGACACTTTGGGTTATAAAAAATTATATTATTTATTTTGTTTTGCATCATTTAATATATTTATGTTAAATTTCTTAGGAACTTCTGATAAATTAACTGAAATATTTATAAACATTTCATAATTTTTATTCTTAGGTAGATTTTAATATTTGCTTCTTCTAAATTCTTTATTGAACAAATTCTTTCGACCATTCAAAAAGTCTGTTAATGAATGATACACCATCATTTTCTACAGCCTGTAACACATGCGCTTTATTTTTACCACACAGGTCTTTGTCTCCATCGGTCGTAATAGTTTTTAAGTTTTTTTCATCGAAAGTTCTTTTTATTAACGGTATTCTCAATTGCCTTTAAAATATCTTCCCCCACTAGTATCGTGTAGAGATGGGCAGGTCCGGATGGACACGCATCTCCGGGCCTGCATCCCTAATGTTAATGATGGATGTACATCCGACGACAATTCGGACACAGATCGGCGGTACTGAATATAGTTTGGGGATGTGCAGGTTCGGATGGACACGAATTCTCTGACCTGTGTGAATGAAAGATATATATCGTTACCGATCGGCCGAACCTCATTAGTAGGAGAGATAGAGCGGGATTGAAAATGGACAGAATATATCGTATTGAGTTCAATTTTTGAACTACATCACGTTTCTAGACAGACGCCAGTGTAAGTGATAACTAACAGTTTTTCAAAATTCACAATCCTAGATGGCGGCCCAATTTTTTGAAAGAATTCAACCAATTGATGCGCAACCAATTAACGGTAATCGATGTTTTTAATCCCAATTCGAAAAATTACCGATTCAAAGTATTCCAACTACTTGTTTAGAAAATTTTCAAAAACTGATTTCATATTCGTAATCATCGACGTCGAAAACCTCCCGTACACCTAACTTGGCCATAATAGGTTGATTTTTGAAACAAACTTTAATCTTCGAATTACCTTGAAGGTCAAGTTCAAGGTCATGGTCAAAGTCATATTCGTACCTGAAATTTTCCGCTCTTTCCAAATCATAAAGGAAAAATGTGGCTTCGCATTTAAAAAAATTGTGTATGACGTCATACAGACCACATTAATGACGTCATGAAAAATATATTTATGTCATTTAGCTGTACGTCCTTTTGGATTATGATTTCTTTTGTGTAAGCAAAAAAATGGAGCAAAATGTCGTTCTTTTTACTTAATGACGAAGTTCACCCCTATTTTTGACAAGTTTGCCCCTGTCGGTTAGCTTGATGGTAACGCTCTAGACAGACGCCTCTCGAGAATTTGCTTAAATGCATCACAATCTTGTATGCAGCCAATTTTGGAACGTTTACTCGATGATGAGCATGAGCAAAAAAATTATCACTTTCACCCCCTGTAACTATCCTCGGTTATCACTTCCACTGGCGCCTGCCTAGAAACGTGATGTAGTTCAGGAATTGAGCTTAATACGAAACATTCTGTCCATTTTCAGGATGACGAGCAAAAACCGGCTCTAACTCTTAGACTACATGTTGGTGTTATCCGCGGGAGCGGCATCGAAACATGTCATGAGCGGTACTGTATCAATGTTAGCGGACTGGGAACTGCGGAATGGAGTGAGGGCACCGATATTAACGATAGTTCGATCATATGGAAGTATTGTTGGTTCATGATTATATATTTTTATCGTTTTATTTGTCAAATATGACTATTTTTATTTGCAATTATTATTTTTGATAAATAATTATTGTTTTCTCCTACTTTTATTATATAAAAGTAGGAGATTTTTCCAAAGCATTCGACAAGGTACATCATCCGACACTGGTCGCCAAACTTATAAATTTCGGTGTGCATGGCATGGTACTGGCTCTTATTTGTTCATATATCTCCAACAGAACCCAGTATTTGAAGACGCGAGATGTAAGACCGACATCTAGGAATGACACCTCGAAGAGAGTAGAACCCAGTATGTTGCTCTAAACAATGTAAAGTCTTGAGTCACTCCTATTAATTCGGGTGTTCCACAAGGGTCCCACTTGTGTCCTTATTATTTAGTATTTTCATTTCAGATGTAGTTGAATGTTTTTCTTTTTGTAATGTACTTTTATATGCTGATGACATGAAAATCTATCGAAAAATCTCAACAATTAATGATTACCAATTAATGCAAGCCGACCTTTGTAGCTTTTTTAGTTTCTGTCAAGTCCACAGATTAATATTGAATGTAACGAAGTGCAATTGTATACTATTTTCAAGATTAGTTAATCCACCACTAGTTGATATGACCATCAATAATGATATTATTCCTCAAGTAACCCAAATTAAAGATTTAGGAGTTACTATGGACAAAAAGTTAAGCTTTGATAACCACATTTCCTTTATGGTACAAAAAGCCTTAAGGCTCCTGGGTTATATACTAAGAAATACAAAAGATTTTAAAGACCATAGTACAGTAATAAGGTTGTATATTTCTTACGTAAGGTGTTCTTTAGAATATTGCAGTATGGCATGTAATCCTATGTATGATAAGTATATAAAATCCCTAGAACATGTACAAAAAAAATTTGTGAATGCACTTAATTATAGGTATTTTAGGTTTCGGCATTACCAAGAATAGAGTCACAACTTGAGATTCTACAACCTTCAGCCACTGTTTATCAGAAGAGAATTTGCCGATATTTGTTTTATTTATAAAGTTATTAACAATATGTTGTGTTCTGAATGGTGTCTGAAGAATTTACCAATTAATTGCAGTTTTCCTAGAACAAGACACAAACAGATTTTTTACGTTCCTTACTATTCTACCAACTACTACGGTAACTCCCCGTTAATAAGAAGTATGAATGCTTATAATATAATTTGTCATTTAAACGTAGATATCCTTTCCTCCAATTTTAATAATTTTAAGAAAAATTTATCTAGATCGTTACAACAGTTTTATAATACAGGCGTAAACAGTGATATATAAACATGATCCACAATATAATTTAATAGTTTTTAAGTTTTTCTCTTTAGATATTGTTAAGTTTTGAACTTTGTTGTTAATTAATTATTTCGAGTTCACCTATTTGTAATTTTCTATTTGTCACTGTGTGTCATCTTTATTAAGGGCTTGCCTTAGGTACAACCTGTAAGATGACCTATTGTATAAATAAATAAATAAATAAATAAAGGGTAAAAACCAACAATTTTTATGCATACACTTTAAAACTTCATTTGCTTGTTCGTAATTAATAGATTATCGATTCAGCGCCATTATGTCTTGCTAACAGTATTACAATCCAACACTGCGCCTGCTGATGATCATCAGAGTAATACCGCCGGACCCATATGGGTCCGACGGACACGGGTCCCGGACTTACATCTTTGGAACTGGATGCATATCCGGATCCAACTCCGAATTATAACCGGACCTGCCCATCTCTAGTATTGTCAATCAATGTCAAGATGTTTTTCTTACAGTTCACAGCTTTTATCTACTCATCGAATAAAAATCAACTCCTGAACATGATCTGACATCCCTTAACTCATCCAAGGCCAAACAAAAACACCTAACTTACGCATTTTTAACAGGCATGTGAGATAATATATTTTATACATTCTATCCTCTGAGATATGCTATTTGCTAACAAACTGATAGCTCTAAATAAATTTATCTTTTGAGAGAATCATTATTGTGTTTCGATTTTAATCCCCGCTTCAAGCTTCAAATTTTTATGTCCACAACCTACCATAATATATTTTTTCGTTTTAATTTAGAGTTATATGTTGAGAACGGCTATTGTTTTGTTGCAAATCACACATAGAGCCTTATTACTTGACTCAGTAAATATTGGAGGAAGTCCATTGATCCTTAAATGGTTTGCACTCATTGCCTACTTTTTTTATTCTTTTCCATGCTAGTAAATCATACACAACCTCTACTTACCAAAGCATAGGAGAATAACAATGATACCTGGAAGCAAGTCTTCCCATAAAAGGTGACAAGGCTTTGTCATAACTAGAGAGGAATTGTTTCATTGAGCACCATTCATAAAGTTTTAGTATCGATCATTTTCGACTGAACCATTCTTGTTTAGAGCACACAAACACTGTAAGGATCATCACAGAGTAGTCAATAGAATTTCGAACACCATTATAACTAACATTCGTCCACTATGAAAGAGCGTTTGATAGTATTGCCCACTACATCGTATGGAAAGGTGTAAAAGAAAAAGGTGTACCTAACAAACTTACCAGAACGACCGAAGGACTCTATAGGAATGCTACTTGTGGCATATTACACCGCAATAGTACCAACATTGCTTTTAAACTATCAGCAAGAGTTAAACAGGGCTGCACTTCATCCCCTCTTCTCTTCAATATAGGACTGTACTGCGGTATCCTGTGGATCACATCTGACTAACTGCGACTATGTCCATTCATTCCAGAAATAATACTATCGACATTGAGAACGTGAACGAATTTACATACCTAGGAAGCATCATTGGCGTCAGCGGCGGTGTAGATACAGATATCTTCAACAAGATCATGAAAGCGCAGAATGTATTCGGTTAGTTGAAATCAATATGGAATGCTAAATCTTTAATCTAAACATTAAACCCGTGTTATATGAACCTGGAGAAAAACAAAAACATCTACTAAATGTCTGCTGACATTCTTCAAGCGTTGCCTTAGAAGGATTCTAAAGATATTCGGGCTGCATGCCAGACGTAATACAAACCTGCTCCACATCACCAACCAGACACAGGTGCATGTAAACATTGGAAAACAAAATGATGATGGACAGGTCACACTGAGGAAACCAAATGAGAACTGCATTCGAGTGGAATCCCTAAGGAAACAGGAAACCTGGCCGTCCAGCACAAACTTGTCGACGATCAATGCTAGAGGAGCTTCACAACATCGGAACCTTTTGGAATGACACAAAAATAACCGCGCGGAAGCCAACCAGATAGCTCCTTGCAGGAGCTATAAAACTATATATATTTAACGTATGGCACAGATCACTAATTTATAATTTATAAATAACCCTACATATATGTATACTCACAACTTCGGACCCTAGACCTTTTTTGTCAATCTGGTTGGATTCTTTCAAGTCTTTGATTTCATTTTGGTCAGGGAATCTTGAAGATTATACGACCGCCAATTCTGCTAATTCAAATACAACACAAATTAAATCAAAATACTGTGACGGTGCAAAAATGTCTTTTGAAAGGATTTAACATTCTCTAGGTGGACTGACTCACAGTTGCGCCGCTACCTTTTTTCTGCTCCAATTACTGCGTTCTCGACGTGAGTGTAATTCACTAGAACTTTCTAGAACCATCAAAGTTAATTTGTTTAATTTTTACTGCTTTTTCCTAAGTACTGCTGGAGCCATCTGTTATCCGCTATCAGTTATAGACTTTAAAGCACACAAATAGCGTACCAAGACTAAAAAGGGAGGGTAATAGAGAGAGAAAGAGGTTATTGCACTCGATTGGAGCTGCTGCCAGTGAAATACGTCCAACATGTCGTTCATTCAAATGCCCTTACGATTTTCCCCTCTTTCTAGTCTTGGTAGGAAATTTGTTTATTATAGGCTACGTCCAGAAGTATATGCTCTAAGAATAGAGAGAGTGTTACTTACTCTTTTGACCAACAGATGTCCAGAAAATTAAAACCTTTTTTCTTGGAACTTACTGGAGTATGACCCTAAAGCTGGAAAGTTGGAGTTCCCTGATATAAAACAGGTTTCCGATAATCAAAAATGCGACAACCTAAAAACAAGTGAATTAATTGATATTTAGCTGTAGCTTGTCTTAATTTAATATATTTTCAGGAAGAATATATTTTTCCATGGGACGTACAAAACCTATAATTATACTAAACGGTTATGACTTCCTATTTCAAAAAACTACGGGAGATTCAACATATTGGTACTGCCGTGTTTATGAAAAAACGAAGTGCAGATGTCGATTAAAGACTACAGGAAATGTGGTACTGATGTCAAACCAACACAATCATAATCGGAAGCAAACAGACTTGAAGAACTGTTCTTTTAAAAATGTAAAAATATTATTTAAAAAATAATATTCAACTTAATATTATTAACTTACGACAACTAAATAAAAAATATTTTACACCTGTTAACACATGTTAGTTTCAGTGCCATAATTTGTTGTGAAGTTCGCGTATTTCAGTTTTTCCTGATTTTTCTAATACGTGAGGGGAAAATTTTTTTACTTCTTTTTAATCACATTTGTCATAAGCACGAATCAGTGATTTGGCTTGGTTAAAGCTTATATGGAAGAGTGCAGAAAGCTAAGATATTTTTCTAAAATATACAGTCATTCTTTACGTCTACTAGTGGTCGCCCAGTGGTCGAAATTCAGCCCTATGTATATTTTTATAAGAAACAGAGTTGTGGAGAAATCGGAGAAGTGGATGTAATGACCAAAATTGTTCACTCCTATTGACAAATCTATTGAAATAAAAAGAAAATAAAAATGTAATCAAATATCGGTATTCGAAATATTTTTGACAAATGAATGACAAATTTTTGACTGGAACCGCTCCTGGTAAAATATTCGATATAATAATTGGAGGATTGTTCTTTGCAACCTAAAAGTTTTCGTCAGTTACTGAAACCGCAAATGACGAAAACTTTTAATCAAGTTCCGGAATATTAAGGAAAAGAGAGGACCAACAACCCTAGGAGAACTTAAATATTTAATACATTCACTATTGTCCGCTGTCTGACAATTTTTTACACAATACCTTCAGGAAGGTTGTGATAATAATATATTAATCAAATAATTAATTTCACATTAAAAACATAATATGTAATATGAAAGTTACTGCAACGCGTCCGAAAAATCAATACTGATCTACTACATACCACTAAACAATAACAACGCTTGCATGCCACTTCCAGAAGTACATGCTCTAAGTACATAACGATCGGTCAATCGGTGCCTCTATATATAATTACTCAATGTTTTGTGTTTTCACGGTCTGGCGGCGGCTCGACTGTGAGTTGTTTGGCATTGACAGTATGCAAATAAATAATGAAATTTTATTATATTTTATTTAACGAATGCATCAATATTATAAATTAATATTACCATTCTGCACTGAAGGTCGTCAGTAGCTACTAAACAAAACAAAAATGCAGAAAATCGGTTGAGAGACAGAGGAGAAAATGGTACCTAACGGTTTTGTCTTTGCCTATTTATATTCAGTGATGGGTAAATGTGTGGAACCAAGTAAATATCTCTGAAATTATTAGAGATATCAAAATGAAATTTGAATTGTGGATACTGCAGTAGATTGCCTATTTGTTTCCAAATTTTTTTACAATTTTGAACCTCCTGTTTTACCGGAAGTAATGTCGAATTTAAAATTTGCAATGAAACACCCTGTATAGTATTTTAGTTTCTGATGAAACATTTTATTGCGAATACGAAAATATCGGGTTTGATATTGTTTACTTCAATACCTACCTAGATATTGACAGAAAAGTAACTAGGGAAAGGAAAAATTCGATGGTAGCTAAACTCGGTTCAGATTTGATTTACGCCCGATATAAACAAACCGCTCGGTTAGGATTTGTATTTCTATTGGCCAATCGGTGGCATTATACCGTCACAGTCAACAGCACTGCTTGTTCCATAGTCGAATACACGTGCATTTGTTTAAATCAGGCGCAAATTAAATCTGAATCAAGTTTAGTAGTCCATGAAATTCATTGCAGAAGTGACAGTAGTTATCAAAATAAGTTATTAGTTTTTTTTATTTGAACGTAAAAAGATTGTATTGTTTTAATTTGATCGTAAAATGGCTGAATTAAATGAAAGAGAAAGAATAGAAATATTAATGATGATTGGGTATGGGGAGAGGAAAAGGACGCATCAAGAAGTTTGTGACCTTTTTAACATTGCTCATCCGAATACACAAATATCCCGTTCAGTAGTGACGAAAACTTTGCGAAGGTACGACACAAGTGGAACAGTTAGCAATTTACCAAAAAGCGGACGGTTAAAAAGTGCAAGTAATGAATGTGTAGCTCAAAATGTTGCTATATCTTTGGAAGAAAATCCTCACTTATCCACTACCGACTTCGCCATATGCATGGAATTAGCCACCGATCAGTAGGAAGGCGAGAAAAATATCATCCATACAAAATTTACCTCGTTCAAGAACTCTCCGAAGACGATTTCGATAGACGTTTGCAATTTTGTGAAACGATGATGGATATTTGTAACCGTGATAATAATTTTATAAGAAATGTGGTGTTTTCAGACGAGGCTACATTTTGTTTAAATGGTACGGTTAATCGACATAACTGCCGCTAATGGTCGTAAAGTAATCCTAATTGGGTACAAGAGGCTCATACACAACATCCCCAAAAATTGAACGTTTGGGCCGGCATTTATAACAACAGAATTGTGGGACCCTTCTTCCTACAAGAAACTTTAAACGGAGATAGGTATTTACAGCTCTTGGAGACACAAGTTATTCCGGCATTAGAGGTAAATGGACAATTACCAAATAATATCTGGTTTCAGCAGGATCGAGCACCACCCCATTACGCTCGCATTGTTTGAGATCATTTAGATAGGACATTTCATCACAGATGGATTGGAAGAAGGGGTACTTATGAATGGTCTGCACGAAGTCCCGAACTTAATCCACTAGACTATTTTCTGTGGGGTTACTTAAAGTCTAAGGTTTATGTTGATAGACCAAATAATTTGCAAGAATTAGCTGCAGGAATAACTCAAGACATCCAGAGAATTACACCAGAAGTAATAGCTAATGTTACTAGAGAATTTAAAAAGCGACTTGCTTATTGTCAAGAAGTAAACGGTGCTCAGTTTGAACATCTAATACATTAAGTTTAGTTAAGTTAAGTTTCAATGTTTTGAAAATCACTTTGATTTAGTTAATAATTATGATTATGTATTTCTTTAATGGATATTAGATTTTTCCTTTCCTTAATTACTTTTCTGTTAATATCTCGGTAGGTATTGAAGTAAACAATATCAAACCCGATATTTTTGTATTCGCAATTAAATGTTTCATGAGAAACTAAAATACTATTCAGGGTGTTTCATTGCAAATTTAAAAATCGACATTACTTCCGGTAAAACAGGAAGTTCAAAATTGTAAAAAAATTTGAAAACAAATCTACTGCAGTATCTACCTTCCAAATTTGATTTTGATATCTCTAATAATTCCAGAGATATTTACTTGATTCCACACATTTGCCCATCACTGTATAGATACTGCCAGTGTCTTGGAGGGAAAATCTTAAGATCGATAAATGTGGAAGACGAAGTAAATTTTGCCCAATATTAACAAATACTCTTTACCCAAAATTATTGTTTTACATCGTCATGCTATTAGCAGTCGCAAGTTTGAAGCTTTCGTTGCTATGCAAAGATGGTAACTGACCAATTTATTTTACATTTTATTAATTTTAACACTAAACTTTTAACTAATATTCTGTGTATTTTTTCACAGAATTTAACTATGACTACAAAATTGTAAAATTATGCACATAAATGTTAAGTTGGTTTATTTTTAGTTAAATCTTGCAAGTTACATGGGTGTAGTGCATTTATTTGAATGTTAACATTATTAGCCACTAATATGAGTTGGACTATGAAGATTTTTTGGTTCAGTGAGAAAAGTAGGTGCATTGTGTTTCTTTATGTTTTAGATACTAAACATAAATAGTCATTGTGAAGTGCTTTATATTTGTTTTGATACAGCTATATGATCATTATGTGTATTTAATTTAAATTAATAAACACAAGCACACAAATCTCAAAACTCCAACCCAAGACTCTGACTCAAAGACCCTTAAACCCCGAACCCACTTATTTAACAAGCTTACATATTTTAAGCCCGCAAACTCAAGCCTGGATGTCTCAGTCGTAGAGATTCAAAGCCCATATCTCCAATGACACAAAACTCAATCCTTTAAATATAAAATCCCACAATTTGGAGTTCAGATATCTTATGTTTGTTTTAAATCCACAAATGAAAACTTACAAACTTCAAACCTATCTTTCAAGCCCATGATTGAGTTGGCGTACCTCACTTTAGAGACCTCTTTTCTAAACAACAATAGTGTTTTCAAATTCATTTTACGCCGCCAACGTAACAAACCCTCTAAATTAATAATTCAGACAAAAACAAAACATAAACATACCCCCGGCTGAGGTAATGAAAAAGGGACTGTCCTGAATTTTCTATAGGTGCAAAAAGCATCTACCTCCTACAGCAAACGAATAATCCTGGCATTCGAGTCTTTTCTAAACTGATTATAAAAAGGACAGATGTACATGTCGAGTAGTTTATATTATTTTGGTGTAAATAAATTCATCGAAAGTGAACGTGAATATCTGTGTAAATTTAATTTTGAACCTACGAAATCTACTGCAAAATATCAAAAATCAATTATAGATGGCAAATTTTCAGAAAAAAAGGGTTACGTATTGTGTTGTGTACTTTATAAATATTTATTTAGAATAATTTAGATGTAATTTTGGTTGTTATCCGTTAATATAACAATTTATTTTAGGAAGAATATACTTTTCAGTTGGACGTACAAAACCCAAGATCATTCTAAATGGCTATGATTTTAAATTCCAAAGAAGTACGGGAGATTCGACTTATTGGACCTGCCCTTTTGATGAAAAAACAAAGTGCAAGTGTCGAATAACAACTACAGGAAACGCAGTAGTGTTGTCAGCCAACCACAATCATCCTCGCAAAGAAATAGATTTGAAAAACTGCTCCTTCAAAAATGTCAATATATTAATTAAAAAATGAATATACTCACTTGGTATTACTATACAGTGAGGAACAGCCAAATGGAATAAATTCGTTGGCGAATAAAGGAGGGCTTGTAAGGAAAACGGCTTAGACACGTCGATTTGAACTTTTTCAGAAATATTAAGTGTTTTCAGATTTATTACAAAAATTAACATTCTTTTATTTCACAAATTCGCTACATTACACTCAATACTTAATTCCCAGTTAGCTCTTAATATTGAGATATTAAGAAAAAAACATCCCTGCGTTCCTTTTTACTGAAATGAAAAAAACAGTTATGTTTATTTTCGTCAATACTCATAGCCTTAGCATGTTATTGTCTGCCTGCATAACAGTAGTGATCAGTGTCAGTGCTATTGTCGCTTGAATTTCGTTAAAGGTACACTTTGAGCTACGAGACCGAGACAAGCGACAGCGACAAGTGACAGAAGGTTGCGACACGCGACACGTCTGCTTTCTATGCAATTATATGAACAACATTTGAAACGCGAGACAGAGACGCGAGACTGCGACGGGAGACAAGAGACAACTTTGATGCGACTGCTTCCGGAGCAGTCTGGTTTTCAGCTGAAAAATTGACGGATTTAAATTTTTTTTGTGAAAAAGTCATTCTTCTGATTCATTTAGTCGCAGAAACAGATCATAATCTATAAATACGTAGGCGTAAATGATAAATGATTACTAATTAATAAATGTAAAAATCTTCTGCTTCATCAGGTACAATCAATGGATTTGTTTCACAATTACTTCTTCAATAAATTTTGGCCTTGCTTCGACATCATTTTAATAATAATATTAATAGTTTATTTTGCACATTAAAAATTTATTATATAGCATATGGTAAGTATAATAAAATGAGTAGGTATAAATTTAAAAAAATACAAAAAAACTAAATGCAAAATTATGGCGCCAAAATAGTAAAAACTGAAAGAAAGTGGACACCCTATCACGTATAGTACAAAGTAAAGATGCAAAATTAGAGTGCCCAAACAATAAAAACTGTTACAAAATAGACGCCCATCACTCATTTTTGAGTTCACAAATTGGAATACATGTGCTCGGGCACAATATTCTACCGACTGGTTGTCGTTTACGTTTGTCGTGTTCCCCAAATAGGTGAAGCGACAAGCGACATTTGTCGTGGTCTCGTGTCTCCTGTCTCTTGTCGCTGTCGCTTGTCTCGGTCGCGTAGCTCAAAGTGTACCTTAACTGTACGTAATATCAGAAAAATGGTTCATTTAACAGAAATGCATAAAATAAACATTCTATGTTGGTTATGGAGATAGCACACAGACACAAATGGAAGTTTCCCGCTTATTTCACGAAAATTTTCCAAATTTGCCGCCAACAGTTTCGCGAACTTGATCATGTAACACAGATAAAAAAGTAGCTGCCAATGCTCTAAGTGATAATAAGAAATTGGATATTATGCTTGAGTTTCAAGAAACCCCACATAATTCTGGTCGAAAAGCAGTCCCACTATTCATTGTTAGCCACACATCAATTTTTCTTGTTTAAAGGAAAGTAAAATCCATCCCTATAAAATGATGCCGACTCAAGAGCTCACGGAAGACGATTTCTATAGGAGAACGTATTTCTGTGAACAAATGTGATACAATAGAAGATGTTTTGTTTTCTGATAAGAGCACATTTGCACTTCACGGTTATGTTAATTGTCAAAATTGCCGCTATTGATCTAATAAGAATCCTCACTGGATGACAGAAACATACGCAATATCCTGAAAAAGTTAATATTTGGGCAGGAGTTATTGGAAATCATATCGTTGGTCCCTTTTTCATTCATGGCAACTTGAAATATTTAGAATTGCTCCAAAATAACGTCGTGCCAACTTTGACACAAGTTCCTGCCAATACAATATGGTTTCCCCCAGATGGAGTACCGCCCCATTGTGAAATCAATGCCCGGCAGTACTTGAACCAAATTTTTCCAAATCGGTGGATTGGGAGGCGCGGATCGATAGAATGGCCAGCGCGATCTCATTGGACTACTTTTTGTGGGTATATGTCAAAAGTACTGTATACAAAACTAAACCCCTCAACCTAGATCACCTAAAAAGACGAATCACGCTTGCGATTAGATCAATCACGCCTGAGATGTTGAGTAACATTGGAAGACATTTCTATTCCAGATTAGCATGTTGATAAGACGTTCGCAGCGAGCATTTAGAACATTTCCTACATTGACATTAATGGTTTTTTGTTTTTTTATATTATTAAGACATAATTACTATTATTCATTAGGTTTTTAGTGTAATGCAGCGAATTTGTGAAATAAAATAATTTTCTTTTTTTAATGTTAATTTTTGTAATAAATCTGAAAACACTTAATATTTTTCGAAACAGTTGAAGATAGGTGTAGAAATTTTTTTGTAATTTAGAATACGAGTCAAATATGACCGGACTTTTGTTTTAAAAATTTTATTGGTACGATCAATACAAATTTTAATACATATTATTTTTCTACATAGTCTCCTCTCTTATGTATACATTTTTCCTACCGAATCGGAGGTTTTTTAATACCTTTCTCAAAGAATGAAACTGGTCGTGTCGATAACCAATTGCGCACAAACGTTTCTACACCTTCGTTGTCCTCAAAGTGGTGACCTCCCAGTTCTTCTTTAAGTGGCCCAGACATGTGGTAGTCACATGGCGACAAATCAGGACTGTAAGGCGGGTGTTCAAGGGTTTCCCAAGGCATTTTGTTCAATTTTCCTTGAGTCAATGCAGCTGTATGTGGCCGAGCGTTGTCATGCAACAGAATCACACTTCGGATAGACATATCCCGCCTCTTTTGCCGATAGGCAAGTTTCACTTGTTGGAGTAGTACGCAGGGTCCATGAAAGTGTTTCATTGCCGAACTGTGCAGATAGTCGACGCAAAATTTCAGACGGTCTAACGCCCTCCCGCGCCAAAAATTTGATAACAACACGTTGCGCAACAGACGTATGCACCTCTTGCTCTGACATGATGCTACTAATAGCGCATCGACTACGCCTCGTCAAACCGACGAACTCCCCTCTTCTTAACATCCCTACCTAACATATATCGAGACGTCACGCCACTCGAATTACCTACAGGGCGAGAAACAGAAAAGTCCGGTTCATATTTGATTCACCCTCGTACATTAGCATTTCTGCTATTTTTCACCTTTGCAATTTTTGACATTTTCGACATTATTGGGGATAGTATTTATATATGTATAAGTGTATTGTTTCATAGAGAGATTTAGTTTTGGTACTTTTTTACGAAATCATCATTATTATAGCTGATTCTGCTTTTTCCGGATTTGAACCGCGGCATTTTTTCGAATTAGTTTATTTATATACCTAAACTGGGATATAAACAAAGTTTTCCAACGTTTCGCCCACACTTATAAGGGGCTTTTTCACTTGTCACAATGACAAGTTGAATAAAAAAGTGAAGTTTTGAAGTGTTCGTGAGAAAAAGATGAAATGAATGGAGTAGCCTCAACATTTGTTTTGTTTTTTGTCTCATCCTTGAAAAAGCCCCGTATAAGTGAGGGCGAAACGTCGGAAAACTTTGTTTATATTCCGGTTTAGGTATATAAATAAACTAATTCGAAAAAATGGCGCCGCCCAAATCCGAAAAAAGCCGTGAAAACCTCCGTTCTCATCATTATTATCTTCATTCATAATAACAACTTAATACGATTATACAAATATACAGAGGTTAATTTTTTTATTTGTATATGTAAAATACAAACAATGTAAACATGACACAAGTGTTAAAATGTCAAGTTTAAAAGATTTAGAAAATGTCGAAAGATCAAAAACGTATAAAATTTAAAAAATGTAAACAAATTAAGAATGTGTTCAATTAAATCTAACAAAATTATATCTATTAAAATTGTACATACCAAGCATCTTAATTTAAGAATTTGGGGATTACCTACCAATTAAAAGCTCCAGAAAAACTTACAATCATTCCTTTTTGAAATACACCATAATTGATAATAATTTTCTTAATAAAAATTGCATTTTATTTTGTTTTTTATTAGATTTTAGTTGAACTGCAATCATTTGTTTTTGAAGTGCATCATTTAACATTTTGGGTTTTTAAAATCTTATCTTAATAGTAAAAAAACAGATTCCACCAAGCGTTCATAAAATCCGGAACTCCTTTTTTGTCACATTCTGTAAAGAATCGCATCTGATAATCATGATGTAAATCAACTGGAGATTATAAAAATAACTTTAACTTTGCTCTTCAAAATAGTATTCGAGGAATATTTAATTTAATATAGGTACGTGAAAAACTTAACCGCGATGATAGAGAAACATAATGAATGTATCTATCTTTGTCTAAACTGGCTTCAGATTGGCGCTTGGTGACATATGGCCATTGCTTTCGTCCAGCATTGTCTCATCCAGCCTTACGATACTACTTGAACAAATTGTACAGTCGCCCATATCTCACACAATATATCATAAGTATTACTATGGGGTACCCAAGGGGGGGGGGCAACGGGGAAGGTTGTTCGTGTGAAAGAGCAACAAATGGTTTTATAATTGTTTAGGAGCTTTTAAGTAAAAATTTATAGATAGGCTGCCTTTAATTTAGACATTGCTTTTAGGAAGAATATATTTTTCCGTGGGACGTACAAACCCCAAGATTATTGTGAACGGTTATGAGTTTCTATGTAACAAAAATTTTGGAAATTCAACTTATTGGTACTGCCGTCTTTATGTCAAAACGAAGTGCAAGTGTAGAATAACTACTACAGGCAATGTGGTACTGCTGTCAAAGAAACACAATCATCGTCCCAAAAAAATAGACTTGAAGCAATGCTCTTTTAAAAATGTAAAAATTGTAATTAAAAAATGAGGATTTATATCAACTAGATAATAAAAGATAATTTTTATATTAAAATATGCAACTTTTATTTTATTGAGTCTTTTAATACAATAGCAGAACTGCTAGTGTTTTCTTAAGTCGAGATACGGATATCGCTGCATATTATAAAACAAAGTCCTCCGCGGCGTCTGTCTTTCTGTCTGTCTGTCTGTTCGCGATAAACTCAAAAACCACCTCACCGATTTTCATGCTGTTTCCACCAGTGGATAGAGTGGTTCTCCAGGAAGATTTTAGTATATAATGTGTTAAGATTTTCTGAAAATTAGCTAAAATCAGAGGTGTCGGGAAAAAATAAGCCGTCTGGGAGCTTTCAACGAAAAGAGATATAACAAAATAATGTATGGTGGAGTTGTGTATCATATAGAGGTCTACAAAAAAGTCTGGGAAGGTATATGTCTATCTCTTAAGGACAACATGCTAAACTCATTTTAAAATTTAAAAAAGTGAGGAATTATAAAGCGGTAATTGGAACGCTATTTAGACAAATACGCTATTAATCCTTATCATGTTAAATACCTAAGTTAGCTTAAGCATTTCATGAAGAATATGTTTCCCTTTACATCATGCAAATTAAATGAATACCTTAGGGGATCAACTCAAAATATGTAACACGCAACGAAATTAAGTTCGTGTCGCCGTGATTCGATCGGGCCGGGCAGGATCCCCGTCACCCTGCACCACGCTTCCTAGCCCCAGATGTTACTCCACGTGGTAATCCGTCCTACTTCTTTCAGCTCTCTCAGTATGATCTGTGTTTCAATAGGCTACGTACTTTTCAAGGTATAAATTATGAAACAAATCAAGGAATTTGTAAAGCAATGGGTCTGCTAAAAGACGACTCCCATTGGGAAAGTACGCTTTCTAAAGCTGCCTTATATTGTGCAGCTAAATCAATTAGACATTTATTTACCATCATGATATCCTTCAGTCAAGTTACCGACCCACATCTTCTTTGGCAAAATGATCGTCAAAGCATGGCTGAAGATTTCGGTGTGTATGCATCACATACATCAATAATTGTCATTAAATAATTTTGACTCAACTATTTTATCAAGCTTTATTCGGATTGAATAAACAAGTGTAATCTCTGTCAGGAAAATCTATAAAGTTTTTGATTCACCTTGCCAATTAATTTCAATTTAATTGCAACAATCAGTACAGAGTATTTACGAGAAATTAATTATAACCTTTGATACTTCAAGATGAATGTCGCTTGAATGCTGAACAAAAAAAAATTATGACCTAATATTGTCCTCAGATAATAATAATAATGAAGGTAAAATGTTTTTTCGATACACTAGCTGTGGCACCGTCCGGCATAGCAGCCACACTTTTAGAAAGTGAGCGAACCGCCTGTTTCACATTCAAAATGATGACGTCACTTACATTTGCAATATTTCTAAACAGAGTAGGGTCAGAAAATTGATTGCAGTTTTATTATTTGGGATGAGGCTTCTATGTCTCATAAAGCTTTAGTTGAGACATAGAATTTTTCCAGTTATAACTAGGGGAACGTGAGCAGATGAAGTCAATGCATCTCACAAAAGATCGCATCTTTCGCACATATAACAAATTGTGGACTTAAAACCAATACGAAAATTTTATCGTTTAGCGAAGATAATTGGCAATTTTGTAACTGCTTGCTCAAAATAGGAAATGGTGAATTTCAAGCAGGAAATGTATATGTGAATTTTAACAATATTTGTAATTTGGTAGAAAATGTGGAAGATATTAGTAACATATCCACTAAGACACTAAATTGGTTTCAAATTAATTTTAAAAGCAGGCTTCTGATATATTACCCAAAAATGTGAGTCCACTGAAACTGTGCAACCATATAAGATTCAATGCAGTCCATTTTTTTTGATCGAATGTATCATATTGACTCGCAACAGAACTGGTGAAAATCTTTTTATACCAAGAATTCCCATGATACCCTCAGAATTGCCTTTCCAATTCCGTAAGACAATTAATAAAACGCAGATGTAAAAACACAGTTTTGCACCCCAACACCAAACCTTTATTTTAAACACTCAGCGCCGTTTCAACAACTCTAAGTTGTCAGCATCAAGGAGTAAAACAAGTTTGTGTTTGTTTTACTATGTGATGATGACAACTTAGAGTTGTTGAAACGGCGTTGAGTGTTTAAAATAAAGATTTGGTGTTGCGGTGGAAAACTGTGTTTTTACAATTTGTGACACACCAACGGTTCCACAGCATTTCGAATAAAGTGCAGGGTTAAAAATTAAAAGTTGCTGGAGTCAAGGCCGTAGCCAGGAAAATTTTTCCAGGTGGGTTGGATAATTTTTTCGGGGGGGCTTACATAATTTCTTTGATTGATGATGGTCAGATTATTCACGTATTTCCAGGATGTATAAAATTATACAGTGTGAGTTTTTTTGATGATCAGTATGGGGATCTCGGAAACTGGCGGAGATAGAGCAATGGTTAAATTGGGAAAGATTTGCAGTTTTACTGGCCCAATTTAGTGACACTTTCGGATTTTTGTAAAAAGGCTTACTAGATATTTTGAAAAATACGAAAATTCTGTCGATTTAGTCAAAAACCTCTAGCTCATTTGTTTTTGATTTTATAAAAAAGTGTAAATATCAAAAGTGAGGGGAATTTTATCCCGAATATGATTGTCATGTCCTCGTTTGCGTGACAGCTCTGGTTTTCGAGATATGACACAAACTTATCTTTTTTTGAATAGAAATAGAAAGAAATTGAATAGAGCTTTTCAACGATATAATACTCGATATAGTTATTCATAAAAATAACGGAGTTATGGATGCTTTTCTCTCTTATTTTCACTTTTAACGTAGTTAGCCATGAAACATATTGATTTATTAATAACTACTCCAAAAAACATTGAACGATTTTTTATTAGGTACATCAGATATAACAAAAAAACTTAAGAAATTAAGGTACATAACAAGGGTTACAATTTATGTTCGAAAAGTCCACCATTGTCATTTAGACAAAAATTGCATCTTTTTAAGATTGACATTACCGCTTTCCTCACAGACCGCCTATCAATTTCTTCAATTGCTTGTAATACCCCCTCCCTTAGGTCACCAACTGTCTCATATTTTCTTTTGTATACTTTGTTTTTTAGCGCACCCCATAAATAGAAGTCTATAGCTGCCAGATCGGGAGACTGGGGTGGCCATTCGCGTGGGCCATTTCTTCCTGTCCAAGTGTTTGGATAGATATTATATAAGTGTTGTCTTACTAATAACGAGTTATGAGCAGGTGCTTCATCATGTTGGAACCACTCAATTTCTAAACGAGTTCTCAAATTCAAATTATGGAACATGTCTTGAAAAGTGTATTGCAAGAAATGCAAGTAGCGCTCCCCAGTAAGTGATTTGTCATAGATAAAAGGCCCCAGAATAGTAGACCCTATGATACCACACCAAACATTAATACCAAATTTTATCTGGGGTCGTCTTTGTTCTACATGAAAAGGGTTTTCTTTAGCCCAGATATGCTCATTGTGTTTATTGAACATACCGCAGTTAGTAAATCTAGTTTCATCTGGCCATAACACCGTTAATGGAAACTTTGGATTATCAAGGCACATGTCTCTAAACCATGTACAAAAGAAAATACGTCGTTGTTCCTGACCAGAATGCAAAGTTTGAGAAACTGAAATTTGTACGTGTGGAACTTGTGCGCTTTCAGTACCTTAACTACAGTTCTTTGAGATGTGCCAGCTTCTGCCGCAATCTCTAGAGTTGATGTAGATGGATTTTGATTTACCATTGCCAAAACATTTATTTTTGCTGGTTCGTTAATTTGATTTCGTTCCTTTGGTGGTTTAGTAAAAGATCCATATCTGCGTAAATTATCGTAAAGCCTCTTAAATGTACATAGAGTAGGTTGACGACGATTAAAATATCTATGAAAGTATTTCTCAGCTGCACGAACTGAATTTTTATGACATATGATATAACATTCCACCATATTCAGTTTTTCTTCGTTAGAATATTCCATTTTATCACGAAAACTTCTCAATATCGACTGTCAGTTCATCACTACTAATGGAATTACTCTCAAATGAGAAAACGTCAAAGTGAAAACAATCTACGTTAAAAGTGAAAATAAGAGAGAAAGCATCCATAACTCTTATTTTTATGAATAACTATATCGAGTATTATATCGTTGAAAAGCTCTAAAAATGTCGATTTTTTTGAGGTCATAGCCAACTATGGTTTCCATTCAAAACAAGGTCATATCATATCTCGAAAACGAGAGCTGCCACGCAAACGAGGACACGACAGTCATATTCGCGATACAATTCCTTTGAATTTTGACATCTACACTTTTTTTATAAAATCAAAAACAAAGGAGCTAGAGGGATTTGACTAAATCGACAGAATTTCGTTTTTTCAAAATATCTACTAAATCATGACGCCTTACGAAAATCCGAAAATGTCATTAAATTGGGCCTGTAAAACTGCAAATCTTTCCCAATTTAACCATTGCTATATATCCGCTAGTTTCCGAGATCCCCATATTGATCATCAAAAAAAAAACACCCTGTATAAACAATATTTATTCATATGAAAAAGATTAGTAAAGGGTTAAAATTTAATCTTGAAATCAAAAACTCTAAAATTTCGTGGGGTGTTTGGGTTTTTTTAAATATACTACAGTGGAGGTGATTATTTCCCAAAACAATCCCAGATAATTGAATACTTGAGGAATCATTTCCTAATCTATGATTGTCTCTGTGTCTTAGTATAACCCTTATATCAATTAGTTGCGCAATACTCAAGTCAAGAATTGTATGAAAAAATTAAATAAATGCAATGCAATTGATGATGTGCTTTTTGTGTTTTTTAGGAGTGATCTACATTGCAGCCGGTCGAACCAACCCAAAATTGGTGCTGGATGACATTGATTTTCGTGTCCACAAAAAAATTAAAAGTGCGACAATATGGCGTTGTTCCTTTTATTATCGAACAAAATGTTCATGTAGATTGAAAACTACGGGGAATTTGGTTATTGTTAACAACAGCCACAACCATGAATCGGCGAAAAATAAATTGGACAATCTTTTACCAAAACATGTTACTATTATTAGAAATAATCAACTTGAATAAGTAATAAATTGTAGGAGGGGACGAATCATGTAACAAAAATGGTAGATTGCTGGTGCTGTAGTTTACTTTAAGCCTTAATTTCTATGAATTGAATAAAATTTAGTTGTATTGTATTAACAAATTATTTCTGCCGATATTTATTAGTAATAATCGGAAAAGAAATAATATTCATTAGACTAGTCAAATCACTGACAGACTAAAATAATCGCTTAAAAAGCGAAATTTCTATATAAATGTGATCACATACAAGATGATCATAAAATTTAACGTCTATTTATGCAATAATTTTGTGAATCAGTAATAATGATTTATATTTTTAAAACAAGAAATAAAATGTAATCACAGTATGTATCATATCTTCCTTACCTCAAATGAATCACCAATCCAGTGTTGCCAACTGTTCAAAATCCCCCGAGACGATTCAAAACAATCATTTTAAATGTGAGAAAATTTTTAGTCAATGTATGTAATTATAACATATTTAACGGATTTTTTTAAAATTTTCATATAATTGGTACTACCAAGTTTGGAAATGGAATCACAGAGAGCAATATATCACTTTTTGACATATTTATTAGGGTTCCGTATATACAATATACGGATACCCTTATAATATCACTCCGAATTTCTGCCTCTGTCACATCACAGCAATTTTCTCGTAAACTACTGGACGGAAGAGGTTGAAATTTAGTATGAAGGTATAGTTTGGTGACCCGATCAGGAGTACATATCGCAAAAGAAGAAATTTTGATCTTAGGGGTACTTCTGGGGGGGAAAACTAAAAAATCGATCGTCCCCCCCCTGATCTCCGAAACTACTGAACCTAAAATTTTGAAAAAAATAGGAAATATAGAACGTCACCCGAGCTTTACAGGAAAAATAAGGAGAAACGGTTAATATAAATTTTAGGGGGCAAATTATAGAATTAAATGAAAATTTAAAAATTAAAATTTTTTTAAACGCATCATTTAATACATCAAATGAAAGGTCTCATTCTAAGGAACACAAATATATTTTTTTCATATTTAAAAAAATAATAATCTAAAAGATATTAACGAAAATTTACCCCCCCCCCCTTATCTCCGAAACTATAAAACGTAAAGTTTTGAAAAAAAATAGAGATATAGAGTCTGACGTGAAGATTACTGGAAAAATAAGGGGAAACCTCTACTTTTAATTTTGGGGGGCAAATTACAGAATTAAATATTTTTTTCAATATTTTTAAATTAAATTAATTAAAAGATATTAACAAAAATATAAAAAAAATTACCCATTCCCCCCTTATCTCCGAAACCATAAGCTGTAAAATTTTGAAAAAAAAATAGAGGTATAGCGCCTCACCTGAAATCCCTAATATTCATTTTGGGGGCAAATTATAGAATTAAATAGAAAATAAAAATTAAACTTGTTTCTAACGGATATATATATCAAATCACAGGGGTCATTATGACTAACACAAATATATTTAAAATATATTATAAATATTTTAAAAAAATTACCCATTCATTCCTTTATTCGCCAAACTATAAGACCTAATTGGTTTTCTTTACACGAAAAATACGAAGAAATCTTTATATTAATATTGGAGGCCAAATTATAAAATTAAACGGAAAATAAAAAAATATTTTTTAAACGTATCATGCAATATATCAAATGAAGGGGCTCATTATTAGGAATACAAATATATATTTTTTATATTTTTTAAATTAATTGTTTACAAGATATTAACATAAAGATATAAAAAATTCTCATTTCTCACTTTATTTCCTAAACCATACTACCCAAAATTTTGAAAATAATTAGGGGCTCACTTGAAATTTATAAGAAAAATTATTAGAAAACCTCTATAGTAATTTTAGGGACAAATTATACAATTAAATGGAAAATAAAAATTAAATTTTCAAACGCATCATGTAATATATTAAATAAAAGACTCATTATGTGAATTACAAATATATCATATTTTTAAATCATTTGTTTAAAATATATTAGCAAAGATATTAAACATCGACTAAATTCCCATTTTAGAAACTATACTATTTAAATTTTGAAATATATATTTTATTAGTATTTTTAAATAATTTGAATAACAGATTCAATAATTTATAATTTAAAACTTGATCTATTTTGCCGTTTATCTTCCAATCTATAGAGCCTCAAAATTCAGACAGTAGATTATAAAAGGATTCAGACAGTAGATTATAAAAGGCTTCCCTGAAAGGTTATTAGTAAAATAAAACTCTAATGTTAATTTTTGGGGGCCAAGTAGAAAACTATATACAGCGAATCGTGAAGGTGGTACGGAACCCTTAGTATGCGAGTCCAACTCGCACTTGACCAAATTATTTTTCTTCTGGTGCTGCTGTCTCTTTCATTAGGTCATGACAAATGGATAGCACTGCATCAATTTTACATGAATTAAATGAAAAAATATTTATTTCCCCCCTGAAAAAATCCCCTAAATTTGGAATGAAAAGTTGGTATGACTACACCTACCACAGTGCGTGACGTCATTTGTGGATAACCTCTATGTAAACAGTACCGTCTACGATACTTCTAGATTAGTTCTTTCTATAATTGTAAAAGTCGGTAGAAAATAATTGGTAGATTGAGAGATACAGCAAGTACTAACTGTGAGTTCCTATCGTTTTTTTATCTGGCGTTATATTTAAGGTTTTTTGTGGAAATAGTACTAATATAAAATTGACGCTTGTCGGTGGTGATACGATTTCACTTTACAGGAAACATTCCACCTCTGTTCCTCGAAGTTTCCTTGGACTTCCATAGTCTTGAAGTGGTTGATCTCACAACGTTTCAATAGCTGTGTATCTGATATCGTCAGCAGGTGAATGATCATTCATCTGATTACGATAGCTAATATAGAGCTATTGAAACGGGTGCGATTAACCACTTCAAGACGATGGAAGTCCAAGGAAACTTCGAGGAACGAGTTACATTGTCTCCCAACTTCAGACTAACATTCCACCTCTGATTAAAAGAATATTTATATATGTAGTATAAAATTTAGTGACAGCCCATTTTATACTATAAAGATATGACATAAAATGGTATTTATACAGAATGTTTAGCAGACAATATTTAATTAATTTCTGCTGATCAAAGGGTGTTTCATGGTTTTTTTAATCTACAGTGAGGATGCCTGGGTGGGAACAAATTCATTTAAAATTCAGGTGTTGGTTTTTTGGAAAAACGCTCGGACACGTCGGTTTTTTTTGGACTTCGATTTTTGTGATGATAAACTCATTTATACAGGGTGGGCCAGAAATAAATTGCGACCATCAATTAAATGTTCAAATTGTTGACCATTAACTTCCTGACAATACCTAAGACGGTTTTCAAATTCTCGTAACACTTCATTTAGCGTTTGTGGCAGGATTCTTTGTATTTCGGCCCTAATTTATTCTTTGATTCCTCGATATTTTCCAGTTTATCGAAGTAGACTTTCCATTTCACGTAACTCCAATAAAAATCTAACGGGCTTAGATCTGGAGACCTAGCTGGCTATTTGATATTACCTCTCCTTCCGATCCATCTAGTTGGGAAAATATTATCACGATAATCTCGCACTGTTCGCTAATAATGCGGGGGACTCCATCCTGTTGAAACCATACCGAATCTGTCAGTATATTGGGGTTTTCATCATTCGGGTAAAGTTCTGTTAAACAGGGTATTATGTCATTGTGTAATAGGTCTAAATACTTTTCCGGCCCATACGTTAACTTTCTTGGAAAACTGTATATGACTTTCCATAATTCAATGTGGGTTTTCTGATGCCCAATATCGAAAATTTTGCCTGATTACTCAATAGGGTGATTCGTTTCCGCAATTTTTTTTTCTCGGTGCTCAAGCAAAATTTTAATCTACCCATAGAAACAAAAATTCTCACCAAGATTGAGCTCTTAATTTTAATTTTAAGTACTTGCAATTTAAATATGAAGTTATCTCTTTTAAAATGCACGTAATTTTTTTTTCAAATTCCTAATACTCAGACACCTTTTAACATTTTGTGAATCGGTTTTATGGACCTTACGGGAAATTCTATGCTCTTTAAAATTACTTTAGTCTTTTTTTTCGTAACTTTCACTGGGTCGTCAGTAGGAGCGATTAAAGTCCAGTTTTTGGAATAAATTGTTATTTTTCAATTTTTTTTGAGTGAATCGCCAAATTAGGGAGAAAAAAAGAACTGACTGAAAAAATAGTTTTTTTTACCAATATTTAATGAATTTACAGCCATTTTTAGGACTTCAAACGTAAAAAATTGATAAATACTAATACATTTAGTAATAAAATAACAACAAATCTTTATTGGAAACATACAGATGGTTACGTTATTATGTAATATATTCCAAATGTAATAATTATCTCAACAATCATAAAAAACAAGTTAATACATTTTAAATAATTACGACTCTTATGAAAAGCACTTAATGATTTTAAAGCTGAATAAAGCTTTTGTTGTTATTTTATTACTAAATGTATTGTTTTTTTTATTTTAAAGAGGTCAAAGACGATAATAACTTTAGAAAAAGTTATTATTGTAGAGAAACATGTTAGTAATCAAGAAAAAAGTTGAATGGAAGAGCAACATTAGTTAGTATTTATCAATTTCTTACGTTTGAAGGCCTGGTAGCAGTTCGCGTAAGGCTGCGGCTATAGTGGTTGCGAATACGTTCGTATGAATAATCGCCCCTGATACATAAAAAAAGTTACATACGAATTGATAACCTCCTCCTTTTTGGAAGTTTAGTAACGAATTGTTTTTATTTTTGATATTTCTATGTTTGTCCCTGCCCTATAATTGGTCTTTGTACTGTTGGATAGTGTAATAATAAATAAAATAAAATAAAAATTGTCTTTTTTTATTTTTTTAAGACAAACAACAATATAAACGAGAAATCTAATAACTGTCACAAACATATACCTATACTATTGTTGTAAATTATTTTCTGGATATTAAATAAACAAAAAAATTAAATTTGTAACGCTCTGTGGAATTCACTAGTATAATTTGTTTCAATTTCAGCTGACTATTTTCTGACTCTCTCACCTCTAAAGCTAGTGGTTTTGCTCACAATAAAAATTACAGGATTTCACCAAATTCACAACCACTAGTCGTCGGAATCTATAATAATAAACTTCAAGGGTTTCGTTAAAACATCTATATCTTCATTGCTCAATACTTTTTTTTGTTTTCTAACTTTATTAAAGGAGTTGATGACGGTAACCACTTTTGAAGAACTCACGTGTTCGTTTCTTCTCGAAGTCGGCCCGTGATTGTGAGCATCGAGAAAAAAAATTTTTTGCGGAAATTAATCACCCTATTACTGAACCATTTAAACAAAATGTTGAATCGACGGAAATAACTATCTTACTTGAAAAGTGCGAGTTGGCATTTCATTGTGTATCCATCACTATTTCGCAAAATTCTACTCTCCGATCCAAATCATCTCCAGCAAGTTCCTGAACTAAATGAACTTTGTATGGTTGCCATTTATTTCTATGCAAGCATTTTAGAACAGAAGATTGAAGATTTACTGATTGTCTGTTCTGCGGCTATTTGTCTAGTGGATTTGTGAGGATTTTCTCATTTGCGATAGATGACTTTTGCGCAAAATATTGTTGATTTTGGTTAGCTATCCTGTTTAGGATTGTGATACTTATGAAATGAAATCGAAAATACCTTAATTTGTCGATGACGGCAATTATAAGAGCTGCAAGGTGAAAACATTTTAACGAAGTATTTAAACTTAAATACCCAATGCAAATACCAAATAAAAACAAGTTTGCTTTGATAAACGAAAACACTGAATACGTTGTACTAAGTGCACACAACGTATTCAGTTCACGTCTGGAGTTCCGGTAAAGATGGCGGGATAGCCATATGCACATTTTTCATCTCTCAACAATATTTTAATTTTTTGAAAGTAAATCAACATCTACATTTATATATATATATATATGCAAAAAGTATAAATAGTGGTGTTAGTTATCTACAGTAGTAGTTTAAAAGTAAGATGATCAAAATAAAAAAGGAATCAGGTTTAAAGGGTTAGTGATCTAAGATCTTCTACTAAAATATTGGACAAAGATTCGAAAAACATTTAAAGATTTGTATCCCCATCCCATAGACGCTATAAAGTGAATAAGATGCTCGTGAAGTGAATTATTTGTTAGTTTGGTGGTGGCCGGAACTCCAAGGCTATCCCGCGTTGTATATAGAAACTGTAAATATTATAACAAATTTGATAAATAACACTGGTTTCTGGCTAATAAGATCGGAAAGATCAAAGCCACCCCCGTCTCGCAAGAGACACCCTTGTTGAAGAAGAAGAAGAAGTTCACGTCTCACAAATATGTTGCCGATCGTCAGCTATTTCGCTACTGCTATTTCGCTACTATCTTTCTCTCAACCATCGTCATTTTATTATAAGGTCGATGGTGCCTACCAATATTTTGTACTATCCATTTTCTTATATGTTGTTGGTCATACTTACCAAGTCATCATAATCACCCGTGGATTGTGCATATTATTTACATTATTACACCTGTGCAGTAAAGTAAAGTAATTTGTAGTCAACCCTTTGTTTTAATAACACACCTATATTTTCAGGAACTGTCTATATTGCTGCAGGAAGAACACACCCGAAATTAGTTCTCGACGGTACTGACTTTTTTTTCCACGAAACTGTCGGTGACGCTACGGTATGGCGTTGTTGTTTTTATTCAAAAACGAAATGTAAATGTCGCTTGAAGACAACAGGAAACAGTGTACATGTCAATAATTTGCACAATCATGAGAAGATGAATAGAAATTTAAGAAATCTCATGCCTAAAAGTGTTAAAATTATAAGAGATTCCAACTTATAATTCTCATCAGAAAAGTATTAACGTAGGTACTAATATTTTTGATATTTTTGTACACATTACTTTGTCATTTTTGTGAGCGATTAAAAAATAAATCGAACAAAAACTATGAGATTTTATTTTAAATAAAACTGTGATAGCATAGTTATAGAGCTAAGCTGAGTTCCCAAAAAAAATAAAATAAAATAAAACCCTTAGTACAACGATTGTATGCATGTATTTATTTTTAACCGACTTCCAAAAAGGAGGAGGTTATCAATTCGTCGCGTATTTTTTTTGTTTTTTTTTTGTATGTATGTTACCTGATTTCTTCTCCTGTGGTGAATCGTTTTGAATAAATATGGTCTTGTTTAATAGAGTATATATCCGGATTGGTGAAACTTCAAATTTTGGAAAAGAATTCTGTTGGCAAAGTGGTGAAATTTGTGAATGAACACATGCGGACATGGAAATCGACCAATATCCCTAATATTTTAGTCGATTTTTCGATAACTCCTTATAGATTTGTATAGTTTTTTAACGTTTAGTCTATTAAGGAAGATCCCTAGGTGATCTCATATACTTTTCTGCGACGTGCAACTTGCAGTTTTGCAGAAAATCGCCGAAAATTCCAAAATTTTCATCGAAATGACATAACGGATATTCCATCATAAATATTTTAATTCCAATGTAATAATGCGGTAATTTTAGGCACTGGAAGTTTTAATTCCGAATTTGAAAAAATTCTATTTACATCTCAAGCATATAGGTAGTAAAGCATAGTATTTTCGGCTCCTTAAATCAATGAGTACCAAGCTCGTGTTGTTTCTGCTATTTGGTGCGTTTAAAAGGGTGTTTAGTTATAGCAAACAAAATCACAAAGTAAAGTGATAGAAGGAGTTGCTTTATATGATGATTGAGATATAGGACAAAATATAGTGGTCTAGAGGCGTTGGTGCTTAGAATATACGTAATTGGTGGTAATTTGAAAAAATAAATTAAAATTATATAGAGTGATTAAAAAACTGTTATATGATGGGGATAAACAAATCATATACAGAGGTTGAAATATATGCTGGAGTTGAATTATATTTATACATTGATTAATTATTTATTTTATAGCCCATAAGAAGTTATAAAGTGTGGAGAGGAATTAATGTTAATATAAAATGTTAAAAATTAAATAATTTATGGGGTAGCACAAGGAGTTTTTTAGTTGGAATACAGGACGGATTTGACCTAAATATGGGTGGATTCTACTCCGTCTTATAGTACAGAAGGCAGCAAATAAATTTATGCTTGTCCGTGGGCAGTCGTATGTACATTGGTAATGTGGAGTGAAATATTTATTTACAGAGAATTTGAAAAAAGGTTACACGGCGTGGTCCATAAGATAAATATATTTTGGGCTTATTAAGTAACGCGTTTTGTTATACCTGATTATGAAAATTTTTGTGTAGTTGAGACTTTTTAGTTCTGTCTATAGGTTATACATACAACATAAAAAATAAAGAATGAACTCGGTTAAAAAAACTAAAAAGTATAAAACATTTTTATAAACATTCCACCTATAACTAAAAAGTAAAAATTTATAACAAAATACAACTCTAGCAAATAAATAACACATAAGCTGTTTAAACTTTTTAATTAGTATATTTTTGAAGTCTGCCAAGCAACAATGTTTGATGAAGTAGTAGAAAAGTACGCAATGAAGGATTTTAATGTTGGCACCGGCTTTTGGGTAGGTAATTAATTGTACAGTACAATAATGTTTACATTTTTTATTCTTGAATCACCTAACACCAAGTTTATTTATTTGCACATGTTTTATTAGTCAAGCTGTTTCTTTTTAATTGTCTTAGTTTTTTGAACAATACAATAATCACCCACCAAGAAAGCAAATTATTATCCTTATAAGGTATGCCTTGTTCATTAGCTACCTGAAGACTACTTTGATGAGCGAACTCAAATTTGCGAGCAAACGTAAGAGCTACGCATGAATGATACTACTTTCGTAAAAAAAATACTATTTTTTCTGACTTTTCTTTTTTCAACGGAAATGTGAACAGGCAAAACTGCCGTTATTGGGCTACCGATAATCTCCGATGGATGAGCTAAACCTAACTGATGCAAGATATTTGAAGTTACTTAGAGGCAACCTTATTCCTGAACAAATAAATTTATACAAAAATGAGGAACATGATTTTCCGACAAATGACATTTTCTTTCAACAAGATGGTGCACCTCCCTATTTTGCAGCACCTGGCCCTGATTTAGATGAGGTGCTCCCGAATCGTTGGATAGCGAGAGGGGCCTGATAGCCAGATTTGATACCTCTAGATTACTTTTGTGAGGGTACTCAAAAAGCAAAGTATACGTTTTTAAACCGGCCGAGGGAGGACAAACCAAATGTAACTGTCAGTTCCAGAAAGATCTACAGATTTCTAGATTAGCACCATAGAGTAATTTCGAGATCTCTTGAACGTTAAATAGTATATAAATAGGTGTTTTGTGAAAGTTAAGTTCAGTTGAGTAGCAACTAAAGTTTATACCTAAGTTTAGGTTTACTGGCCACGTGTTATGGTGTATATATTTTCACTTCTATAAGAGGGGATTTACTTCTAATAAATATAACGGGATCCCTCTTTTTAAAGGTCTCTTTTTGCCAATCTTTTGACACATTTTTTTTAAATCAGATAATTTTTAACAGACTAATGACATAGAAACCGTAAAAAATTAAATTTTGAAAATTGCCGAATTAATTGGATTGTTTTTAGGATCACAAATCCGATCAGATTCCAAAATTCGAAATAGCGGCAGATCCAAGATGCTGAATGAAAATTTAAAAAATCAGCCGTTCTGTACCAAACTTCTTATAAGGAATTTGTTGATTTTGATCCCCACTCTGAACAAAATTGAAGATGGGGGGGATCCAATATGGACGATGAAAATAACCCATAACACGAAAATGTCGTCCACCATCTTCCCCATCTTTCTAGAATTTTGTAAAAAATTCCAGACTCATTTAAAAAAACGATGGGTCAGAAACCCAAAAACCCCTACATACCAATTTAAACTGGCGTATATCACCCCCAGGTCGCCGATTCTAAAAATTTGCATCTGCTTTCATCTTGGATCCGCCAGGGTTAACCGTTGAGTTTTGCCAATCTGACCTCGGAATCGTGATCAGAGACCCTTAAAACCAATCTAAACCAATTTTGGTGTAATCGACAATTATTTTCAAAAATTTTATTTTCTACGGTTTCTAGGTTACTTTGTAAAAATAGGTACTCTGATTTTAAAAAACGAAGGTGTCAAAAGATTTTCTTTAATAAGAGCTATCACAAACTTGTAGAAGTGATATTCACCCCGGGTGACCGATACGTATAAAATGTGTGAAGTTTTTGCATGTTTTTGTTATATAATGGCATAATTAAAAAGTCGTGGAAAAAAATTGAAATTAGAACTTTTTTATAGGGTGTTTACAGAAATTCAAGGCGATAGAAAACAAGGAGTTAGTGTACGGGGTATTAATATTCAGGATGTGAAATATAGGGGGTGAATTGTTGTTTAGTGGGACGTTGTTAATGCAATTAATGCACTAGTATTTCAAATGGCAGACGTTCCATTGGTCGTTATTTGGGTTAGCGGGCAGTAATTATCATACGTACATAAAATGCAGTTATATATTGTCTTTATACAAGGTGTAAACGACTTGAGTGCAAAGATTTCGAAGATCAATACTTCGGGTCAAAACAAATTAAATCATAAATAAACTATAGTTTTGCCAAAAACATAGCTTTTATTATAGTGAATAATAGACTATTTCCGGCTTCAAAATGCTTGTAAAGCTAAATATGTAAATACTCAATATATTATACACACCTTTAATAACTGTATTAACAAAGAAAATTAATATTTAAACTCTAAATATTCTGTCATTTTGCTAAGTTTCCGAACAGATGTGGCAACATAGCATATAACATGCCTTACTCAGTACTACAGTTGACCGCTGCCACGATTGTTTTTTGTTTGATCGGTTCTTGTAAGAAAGTGAAAGTAATTATTGCATGACATGCGATATAGCGCCTGGTTTGATTTTCATTAAAAAAAATAAAATGGAAAAATAAGTAAAATCTGTTGTGAATTGTGACAATTATACAATTAGGTAAAGACCTGACATGCTATTAATTTGTTGGGAAAGCAGATGTAACAGCAAGAATGTTGAATTTTGAATATTTATTATAAAGAATCCGTTTGTTCTCCAGAGCTCTATCATAATGACATCCTGTAAGTACATTGGTATTTATTTGTCTAACATAAGTAATATTAATTTTATGAGTTACAATAATTTTTCGAAGGCTTTAACACATAAAAGAACTACATATAAGAAATGTTTTGTTAAATATTATTTTGTATCGAATAATTTTTGTATTATAATGTAAACAAAAAATATCGCCAAATATAAATATTCATTTGAATACGTAGGTATTGAAAGGGTACATTTTTGAAAATAATATTTCATAAAATTTTATTTACTTAAATAATCTACCGACACTCGAAACTATGTAATTATTTAATACAAAAAAAATAATAAGTGTTCATTTTTTGTGATGACTCATTCCTTTATTATTCACGCTACAAGCGAATCTGATTTTTAGCGCGACGTTGCTACATTGACAATCATTTACTTAACATGTACTTCGAATTGTCTTGCTTATTAAGGCCTATAGACCAAAGTGTTATAAGAGTTTTTTGTTTAATTTGGTGTGTACTATCTGCATCTAAAATATATTCAATGAAACTATTTACACCCTGCATAATTAATTGTGTTTTTACTAAACTTAGTTAATTTTTAGATATCATCTACTTCGATATGGCTAGAAAACACCCAAAGCTGATCATTGATGGATGTGACTTCAAATTTGATAAATGTTTAGGAAGTTCAACCACATGGTGCTGTACTTTCTATTTTAAAACCAAATGCAAGTGCAGACTTAAGACTTCGGGAAACGTCGTATTATTCATGCATGATCACAATCATCCACCGAAAGAAATATCTTTGAAGAATATGAGTTTCAAAAGAGTTAAAATTATCAGATCTAATGACGGTTAAAACCAGTGGACATGTTATTTTTAAATAATTAAAAATAATTCCAACTTTTGTAGTTTCTTCTCTAAATCACTGTTGTAAATTAGATAAGTAAACATTATCATTCTAACATACAGGATGTCCAGGAAATTCGAGAGCAAGTAGCTTTAGTGAAAATCATATAATATCAACTAATTTTTTACTTTTATGTTATTTTTGGGCAATAACACCACAATCGAAATAAAACGACATTTATTGAAGTAAAAACAAACGTTTCAAAGTCTATTCTTCGTTGTCAATGGCTTTATATTTATTGATGTAAATTGCAAAATGAAAATTTGATTTATGACATTTAAATTGACATTAGAAAATTTAATTTCGAAAAGATTGTTGAGGAAGTCTTGAATTATTTTGTCTGTTCATTGGGTTTTCTCTCCTCTAAAATTTGTAGACATCTCTTTCTTTCAGAATAACTGTGAGGAAGAATCTCTATACGGACAGAGAGTAATCCGGGCAATTTTACGAAATTGCCTTACTACACTTTGCTCTACATATACAATTTCTAAATACTTATCTGTTGCAGGAAAAAATTTTAGAGGAGAGAAAACCCAATGAACAGACAAAATAATTAGAAAATTTGTTGTTTTTAGATATACAGGTAGAACAAAAAATTTTAAAGATCATGTATTATAGTTAAACAGCTTTCAAATTAGAAGAATTTGAAAGAGTTGTCTTTAGAATTTATAAGTGGCGTTCCTAGGTACGACTTTATTATAAGATAGCGCATTCGCCAAAAATGCGATCAAAGAATTCGATTGTTTCAGTGATCCCATTAACGTCCTAAGGGAAAATCTAGGAAAAAACCTTATGAACTATCCCGATATTGGGTTTTTCAAGAGCAGGTTACCATTAATAATTTCTTTCTTAATTGTCGGTAACCAGATACGAATAAATTCTACAGAAGTAGAAGCAATACAATCGTCTTCATTCAAAAGAATTAAGGCAGACTCTTTTATTTTTCGTTTTGTGTTATGTTGTTCTTTGTGAAGTATAGTTGCAATGTCAAATTGTATTTTATGGCCTGCGTCCCAAGCACGTTTCTCCAATATAATATTTATTGCATTCGCAAGGATTCTTGTGTATGCAGTTTTTTGAGTTCTGGGTTTTGTTGGTTGGTTGTGTTTTCGATATTAGAAATTTCAGTGTATTTCTTCTTTGGAATGTTGTTTTAACATTAATTATGTTGCCCACTCTTTTCAATCTTTCTAACAGACCCTGTATATATGGTATAGTTGTAACTGTAATATAGTTGTCCTGAGTAGTAGTAGTGTTAATAAGAGAAGTTCTGGGTTGATTCGGAAAGTTTGTCTTCTGTTTAAGTTTGTTGATAAATTTTGTGGGGTAATTGTTTCCAATAAGAACATTTTTTATAATAATTTTTTCTTTGTTGAATTTATTATCATCAGAACAGTTGATCTTTGCTCTATCATATAATGACACCTTTCTTTACTGTATTCGGATGATTTGAATTGAAATTTAGGTATCTGTTTGTATGAGTTGGTTTTCTATAAACTGTTTCGAATGAAGATTCTGTTTTTGTTATTGATATGTCTAGGAAAGATATTTGACGCTTTGTTATTTATGCCATTTAATAATTTATCTAGTTCTTCAAGATTGTGTTCCCAAATTACGAAAATGTCGTCAACGTAACGCCACCAAACTAATTTTTTGTCATACTTGTTGGTCTTTAAAGTATTGAACTAAAAACGTATATTCAACTATAACTTCTGAATTAAAGTTGGAACTTCATAACATTTTATTGGTGATTACATATGTCTATTCGCTGCGTTTCACATATGCATGGGCGGATCCAAGGGGGAGGGGGCAATGGGGGCGATCGCCCCCACCGAAATTTAATATTAAAACGAGGTAATTTTATCTCCAAGACTCTAGAAGAACCTCACTTCTATGGGTTTAAACCACATCAAGACTATTTTAAATGTAATAGTCCAAGAAATATGGGTTTGAAACTATATTTTGGTAAATTTAGTACAGGATCGCCTCCCCTGAAGCATTAAATCGCCTCCCCCTGAAACATGAAATCGCCCCTCCCCCGGAAGCACGTGCCTGGATCCGCCCCTCGACATATGGAAGGTAGAGGTAAGGAGAACACAATCTGTTGGTTTTTGAATTGGGGTGCCCGCAGAGAAGCCGCATTCGCCATAAACCTTCAATTAAGTTTTACTTAGTGATGGGCATAATCGAATGATATTAATAATCAATTATTACAACTCAAGTGATTTTAATAATCGAATGATAGCTCGAATGATCCATCACTCGGGTGGTACGTTAATGATTCTAGGCGATTCTCGCTTGTTTTATTCTCAGATTCGTAACCTTTGTTACGTGTCAGCGGCTGCCCTGTGTGTGTTCATTTAAAGGACCCCGCACATTCCTTATGGAAAGTGGCCCCAGGTGGATTTGGCTGAAATTTTCCTATTTTGTATATTTCAACAAATGAACACATGTCTTCATGGCCTCAAAGTCCGATGACAAGTTGTCGTTAATTTTATATTTATGGTCAGAGTATACCACGAAGAGCTGAGTAGATATGTAGATGAGCAGCTACGGAGAGTATCAATGTGAAAATTAGTATATAGGGTTTTCGAGGAGCCGGTTTGAGTTACAATTTTTTCAATTGTGTACGACTTCCGTTTCTACCGGAAATGGACCCAAACTTGGTTTTTTTTTATTGGAACATCCTGTTTTCTGTAGCATTTTTAGAATCTATGATGAATTTTAAGGAAACTTTATTAGAAACATCATATGTCTGAAAGGGTCCAGGTTAAAAGTTATTTCAACTTTTTGAAAATCTTGACAGATTCAGCTTTTCACAAAATATTATTTTTGTGGAAGCAAATAGGCCCAGATCAAAAATTATCAGAATTTGCATGAATAAAACTTAAAACTTCCAAAATCTTTGAAAACTGTTAAAAAACGGAGAGCTCAGAAATTGGTACTGAATCCGAAAATCGTATAACTATTTTTTTTTCAAATGGCAACTCCATTTTTCCTCAAAACCATTGGTTCTAGGCCAAAAAGTAGGCGTTTATGCTTACAAGACTAAATGAAACAGTTTTTATATACACCTTTAAGAAACGTATATACATTACTTTACTTCCTAAACCATTTATGCAGAATTTGAGATGGTTATAAAAAAAGTATGTGAAACCTTTCCATAGCGATCTCCGTATAGACCAAAGCATACTCATAACACCATGACGCAGATCATTTCCTGGCAATCTACCTTTGTTGTTAGCGGTGGAGTCTTGACAATATTTATTATTCGACCCCAAATAAAATAATTTGGTCAAGTGCGAGTTGGACTCGCCTACTTAGGGTTCCGTACCACCTTCAAGATTTGAATATTCCAGTTTCAGGCAAGCAGGGAATGAGTGCATTTTCTTATATTTACCCTAATATCTTTTAAAGGAAGCGTTTTGAATTTATAAAAAATATACACTTTGATTTTCCACCCATAGAGTTTTTATTTTATCTGCTTTAGGATTTGCTTGATTTTTATCACAATACATGTATTTAATTTTCTAATTTGGCCCCCAAAAAGTAACATTAGAGTTTTATTTTACTAATAAAATTTCAGAGATGCCTTTTATAATCTACGGTCTGAGTTTTGAGGCTCTGTAGATTGGAAGAAAAAGGGCAAAATAGGTCAAAGTGTAAAATTATAAATTATTAAATCTTGTTATTCAAATGATTTAAAAATATAAATAAAATATATTTTTCAAATTTTAAATAGTGTAGTTTCTAAAGTGGGAAATAAGTCGATGTTTAATATTTTTGTTAATATCTTTTATACAAATGATTTAAAAATATGATATATTTGTAATTCACATAATGAGCCTTTTATCTGATATATTACATAATGCATTTGAAAATTGAATCTTTATTTTCCATTTATTTGTATAATTTGTCCCTAAAATTACTATGGGGGTTTTCGAATAATTTATTTTCCGTTTAATTCTATTATTTGGAGGCCAAATAATAGAATTAGGGATTTATTCATCTTTTTCCTATAAACAAAAAAAAATAAGGTCTTAGAGTTTGGGCAATAACGGGGAGAATGGGTAATTTTTTTAAAATATTTTTTTAATATATTTTAAAATATTCATTTTAAAAAAATTAAAAAAATATATTTGTATCGTTTGATATATTACATGACCCGTTAGAAACAATTATAATTTTTTATTTACCATTTAATTCTATAATTTACCCTCCCAAAATGAATATTAGGGGTTTCTTCTTATTTTTCCAGTAAAGTTCAGGTGAAGGGCTATACTTCCAGAAATTTTTCAGTTTATGGTTTCGGAGATAAAGGGGGAATGGGTAATTTTTTTATATTTTTGTTAATATCTTTTAATTAATTTATTTTATAAAATGGAAAAAATGTATTTGTTTTCTTCATCATTTTATTTGATATATAACATGCTGGGTTAGAAACAATTTTAATTTTATATTTTTCATTTAATTCTATAATTTGCCCCCCAAAAAAATATTAGGTTTTCCTTATTTTTCCAGTAAAGTTCAGGTAGGGGCTATACCTCCATTGTTTTTTCAAAATTTTCCAGCTTATGGTTTCGGAGATAAGGGGGGGGATGGGTATTTTTTTATATTTTTGTTAATATCTTTTAATTAATTTATTTTAAAAATATGAAAAAAATATATTTGTTTTCGTCGTAATGAGCCCTTTCATTTGATATATAACATGATGGGTTATATTTTCCATTTAATTCTGTAGTGGCCCCCCAAAATTAAAAGTAGAGGTTTCTCCTTATTTTTCCAGTAAACTTCAGGTCAGAACCTATAAATCAATTTTTTTTCAAAATTTTACGTTTTATAGTTTCGGTGATGAGGGGGGGGGGAATAGGTAAATTTTGGTATATTTTCTTTAATATCTTTTTAAATATATTTTTTTTAAATATGAAAAAAATATATTTGTGTTCCTCAGAATGAGACCTTTCATTTGATATATTACATGATGCGTTTAAATTTTTTTTTTATTTTTAAATTTTTATTTAAATTTATAATTTGCCCCCCAAAATTAATATTAATGGTTTCTCCTTAATTTTCCTGTAAAGTTCGGGCAACGCTCTATATTTCCTATTTTTTTCAAAATATTAGGCTCAGTAGTTTCGGAGATCAGGGGGGGGGACGGTTGATATTTTTAGTTTTTACCCCCAGAAGTACCCCTAGAATCAAATTTTTTTCTTTTACAATATGTACTCCTGATCGGGTCGCCAAACTATACATTGATACCAAATTTCAACCTCTTCCGTCCAGTAGTTTAGGAGAAAATGGCTGTGATGTGACAGAGGCAGAAATCCTGAGTGATATTATAAGGGTATCCGTATATTGTATATACGGAACCCTAAAAAGCTAAGGAGGCCGTCGATGATGTCCATTATTCTCTATCCAACGATCCTCATAATGATTGTCTAAAAAGTTATTCACAGGTGCAATATTATGAGGTCGTTTTGAAACCACAGCTGATTCAATGTCCACTCTAATCGATGTAAACCATTTTCTAAAATTTCGAGATATCTCTCACCTAAAAATAATGTGTGGATTAGTATCACTCCTAATGTGGTTGAGTATTCCATAAATTTTGCCTCATCCGTCCAAATCATTTTGTGTAGAAAATGTTGTCTTCCTGAATTTTGATTAATATGAATTCGAAAGATCATTCCGTCTTTGAGTGTCCACCTGCTCTTAAATTCTTAACTAATGAGAATGCAAAAGGGTGGTTCTTATGTTTTTTAATCCTCTGAAAACTAATCATAGATATTCCCACATCTCTTTCTACATCTACTGAGGAATTTTCTGGATATGCTCTTAAGCATGCCAAGACTGTAACTTAATTCTCTTTATTATCTACGACAGGTTTCCCTTTTTCTTGCTTTTTCACAAACTGTCCATCTGTTTTGCAATTGTGAATGAGCCCCGTCAGCGTATCATGAATGGGTGTTGGTTTATCCGAGTATCGCAAAAGAAACTTAGTTACTAAATCCTAAACGGAACATAATAAATGATTTCCATATAATTGTGCTTCAACACCAAATTATTTGCAAATATTGTTTGTTGATACTTCAGCATTTGTTTCTTGTCTATTCGTTCAAAAAAGCCTAGTGATAATTCAGATATCTCACATAACCACAAAAATCCTTTAATTTAGGTATGAGGATTCAAACATAGAATCCATTTAAAAAAAAATAAGTTAACACTATTTTCGAGATAGCCGAATTCGGGGCCAATTTCTGAACACTCCGTATATTCTTTTGAAAAGTGCCCAAAGATTTAGGAAGCCTCAGGTTTTATTCAGGCAAATTCTGGTAATTTTTGACCTGGCCCTCTTTGTTTCCAAAAAAATATTTTTTTAACTTTCAACTGGAGCCCTTCAGACATGATATTTCTAATAAAGATATATTGAAATTCATCGTAGATTTTAAAAAAGCTTTAAAAAACAGGGTGTTCCATTTATAAAAACAAAGTTTGGGGCCACTTCCGGTAGAACCGGAAGTCGTAGATAACTGAAATTATTTTAACTGAAACCAGCTCCTCGAAAACCCCCTGTATACTAATTTCAGATAAATACTCCTAGTAGTTTGTGATATACATATCGACTCAGCTAATCGTGGTATATCCTGACATTAAATATAATTTCAGCCAAATCCACAGGGGCCACTTTTTAAGGAATGTGCGGGGTCCTTTAGCTAAAATTATACTATTAAATTTTTCCTAAATATTCATTTAATTTAAAATTTATTTGTGAAGGAACTGTTATTAATAATTCAAAGAACAGTGTAAAATTCCTTAATCTATATTAACAACCAATCCATCAAATTACTTCGCACTGCAATAATTGCACCATACCCTGAAAATACAGTATTTACATATTTCTTCTGTCCAATGAAAGACGTAAACAAGCTACTGCATAAGAGCGAGAACCTAGAACGAACGAAAGTGCCACTTTATGAACGCCGAATGACAGAAAAGCACTTATAGGTACACTAGGAAATCATTTGGATTATAACTCGAATGACAGCATCGCTCGATCTTTGGTATCGCTCGTCCTCTCGCTGGTTATCGTTGAATGTTAAGAATGTTAAGTTAAATAATCGATTATCTTTCATTCGAATACTTTGATTCCATAATCGGAATACTCGAGTAATTTTCATAATCGAATGATCCCCAGCACTAGTTTTACTGGCTAATGTATTATCAGTTCAACATTTTCTTTGAACAAATACTATTACTGTTCAACAGTCAATGTTTCTGTTATGAATGTTAAACCCCAACGAAATGTGATTTAACTACATGTGAAGTTTTTTATAAAATGTTTTTGGATGTGGTATGTATATTTAAAAATAACACGAGATTAAACTTAATACTCGATTGTTTAATAAAATATTTGGAGAAAATCAGTAAAAGTACAATAATTACAATTAAAACTTAAAAACTTAATTAATGCTTCGAGTCTAGTTAACGATTTTTTACAATTTTATTTTTCATGACTCTCTTAAGAAGACTCGTTTGTCTCGAGTTTCTTAAGCTTTGTTTCCTTAAGCCAACCCATTTTTACTTCAACATCTTTCCCTATTGGCTAATTACTCTTGTAGGTGTTGGTTTCAGAAGGAGAATAATTTTTCATTTCCAGGAAAACCCTGATGGTGAAAATAATTTATTCCTCTGACCCTGCCAATATAAAAAGGTTCTTGTTCATACCCAATAATTTTAACTGACAACCGTTTCTTATTGTCACGTACTAACACTTTCAAATTATGTTTATTATAGTTTAAATGTACTTAAAAATATACACTATTGTTTGGGTTCTATAAACCTTTGAAAGAATAGTTTAGTAGTGGCAAAGTGAAACTTACAATCGGATTATTTATTCTTATATTTACAAGCGTATTTACTATTTACCTATTATAGATATTTTTCAGTTAAATATTACAAACAAGAAAATTATATAATTTTATCTACAAATGGATTAAATACAATTAATTAATAAATGCATCTAAAAGTAAAGTTGAGCTTATATCTATTAACATTACGACATTAGTATTTAAATGTATTATTTGTTATTTTAGGTGTCATCTATTTTGACGTTGGTCAAAAAAATCCCAAAATAATTTTAGAGAATCAAGAATATCTTCTGCATAAATGCGAACAAGATAAAACTTACTGGAAATGTAATCAATATTTTCATCCGAAAACCCATGTTCGATGTAAGGCCAAAGTATGCACTACAGGTAGATCAGCTTTTGTCTATGGTCAACATAATCATGAACCGAGAGAGAAAAATCTCAGAAAAGGCATGAGATCTCAGAAGGTGGATATAAAATACGTATCCGTATAAGACGAGAACTAGAAAACATTTTAGGAAACAGTCAAGACTTGGTTTCAGTTGCAAACCAAGATTATTTGCACATAAAATTCAGTAAAAATTTAGGGCAAGTACTTTTCGTAGATTTTAAGTTAGTATAAATATTTTATACAATTTGATATCTGGTAAATATATAATAAATATTTTAGTCGAGTGTAAATTTGGTTTTATTTCAAGCGCCATAAGAAGCAAAAACCTAATATTAAAAAACAATAAACATATATGAGACTTATGGTGAGGTTCTGATTTTTATATTTTACTTTAGATTGGGTGATAAAATATATAGGGTATTAGGAATGTATGTCAAAATAGCACAGATGAAATTAGGCTTGAAACAGCCAGAATACTAAGCAAATCCAAGACACCCAAAAGTAACCTAACTGCAAAAGTACCATAAGAAAACTTACAGGGGATAAGTACATTTCATATTGCCAGCTGACAAAGGTTAAACCACTGTGGTAATAGGAGCAAGTAGTTGTTCTAGGCCGGTTTAACATCACTTTCACGGGCGTACCCAGATTTTTGTTTAGCGAGGGGCAAAATTACAAACAAAATTGTCCTAGAGGCGGACAAATCAGATCAAAAATTGTTCTAGAGAAAGGGAAAAATTATAATTTTTTTTTGTACAGGGGGAGTCAGCAATTTTATGGAAATCTTTATTGGCTCATGGCAGGTTTTTCAGATCGGGGGGGCAGCAGCTAGCTCCTTGCCCCCCCCCCCGATCAGAAAAACCTATGAGCCAATAAAGATTTCCACCCTACGTACGCCCATGATCACTTTCGTCAGCAGTCCTCAGCATCGTGCTGCGACAGGCAGGCCTGGCCACTATAAAGAAAAGAGGTCTGCTGTCCGCGGGGATTGAACCCGAGACGCTCGAATGGTGGGTGGGTTCAAGCCCCGCAGATTTCAGAACTTTTTTCTTTATAGTTGCCACGATTGCAGCACGATGATAACACTGGTTCTCCTCCTTTGTCGCTAGATGACGCCATTAAAATTAGCTCTACCACATAAGTGATGTTAAACCGGCCTAGAACAACTACTGGAATCAGAATCACATGAAAATCAGAAAGCACAAGTGCTTCCACCGAGGATTTATGGTTTGCCTAAAGTCCACAATACAAATATTTCATTGAGACCGATCGTCGGAGCCTTAGATTCACCAATTTAAGAAACCCCAAAAAACCTGTCAGCATTATTACAACCCTTAGTTGGAAAAGCCCTTTGCCTACATTAGCACAACTGTCTATGGAGATTTTTAAGTGACATAAAATTCAACAACACTTTTAAAAATATGGGGTATTTTCGTTTTTTGCTTACAGGGTAAACAGTAATGATCTGTTCGTAATGCAGTCAATAGAAAAATTGTAGCGAAACAGAAAATCTTCAAAATGAGTGTTTTTAAATTTTGATCACAGCATTTTTCATAAAGAAAAGCTGGAAAAACGGTAAAAAGTAAGTGATTATAAAATTTATAACTTGGTTGTAATAACAACTTGAACCATAATCTGTCTCTCACTTATACTTCAATAATTAATAACGCTAAAATTTTGTAGAACGTATCGTATTTACCACGAAAGTTCGATAGTGATATGTAAAATATATGCACTTCACTTCGTATATCTTGGATTTTTGTCATAGTGCCGTAAAATGTTTATAATATTGCTTTTGAAATTTGGCTTAAACGCCGGACCCTCCGATGTCTTGACAGTGGCGGATCCAGTCAGTGGAAAAATGTAACATAATGAAATGAGTGAACTGTATACAAGTGACCGTTAACTTAATAAACCAATGGAAAAATACAACAATATTGGCAGGCAATTGTTATGTAAATATAAAACGTATGAGAAAAAACATATAATAATACAATTTACCATAATTTTCATCTCGTGGGGGCCCACAAAATTCCTAATCCGTCCATGTGCCTTGAGAGCTATTGTCAGTGAAACGCTCTCTGGCTGTCGCATATTCGTACTCTTAATGCAATGTTTACTATTATTTTAAACGAATTTCTCGAGATTATACCGAAAAACTAAGATAGACAAATTGAAGTGGAAGTTATAACCTTTCAAAATATCTTTAGTATATCTCGGTCGTATTTGTCTCGCAATACGGTGACATGTGCAAAAAAGCTCTATAACTTCCTTGAATTCGAATGCTTCAAAAACTACTTATGCAATAGTATTTACCGTGAGCCCATGTAAACTTAATATCATAAAGTATCTTTTGACGATGATTAATATTCCAATATTAGTTGCCAAAAAATTATAATTTATTGAAAAAAATCTAATTTTGAGCATTTTTTTGAGTTTGCTCGGCAAAAAATGATCCAGTCAGGATGTATAAACACTCATTAAGAAGGATTTCTTATTATCTACTATAGGGATGTTAAGGATATGAAATTTCGGATATGGATACGGATACGGATATATGAATAATATTATATCGGTTTCAGGTTATTTCGAATTATCCGATAGTTTCGGATAGTTTCAGTTATGGAGATCAGATTGTTTGGAATTGAATTTGAACCCACATACCACCACACATAATCCGTTATTGTAAATGGTAACTCGTCATCGCGTACTAAGGAAAAGGATTGTCAATCGGTTATTTTTCGAATTTGAACAGCCTTATAAAGTGCCTGTCTCATTTTGATACAAATCATTCCTTAACCGAAACTATTCGAAACTTTTATATCAGATTCGGTTACGGTTTCGGATAGATTTGTACTTCGGATATCCGATAGTTTCGGTTACGGTTATGGCGCTCCATAATATCCCTAATCAACAACTTTTCTGTAGACGGCATTACGTTTCCTTTATTACTTTTCATTATATAAGCAAAATTAAATTCGTATTTTTGCGGGTTTTTATTATTTAAATAGTTTACTTCTACCAGTCTGCTGTTAAAATCTTAGAAATAATTATCTATAAACTGTTACTGACGTGATGGTATAAGTGAAATTAATAATAAATTTTATGTCCGAATTGAGTTAAATTTTGCTCTATAATCGGGTGTATAGAGGGACTTCAGGCACTTGGTAGAGAAAATAACACATTTATTAATTAACACCCAATACCAATAGACGTGGCAATTCGATAAATAAAGGATCACCTCGCCGAAGACATTGTTGCTCTGCATTATCACTGTCTAAAAACAACGCATTTCCTGTATAAAGAGGAATTTTATGAGCCAAAGCACGGAGTAGTTTTAGTCAGCTCCTCTGTGTCTGGTGATTGCAAATTACTTAATGGATAAGTATGAATAAATGGTACTGAAGTCGGCAGACCAGAAACCTACCTGGTGGTACTGGTATGTGAAAGATATTTTCGTTCTTTTAGATGTGCCGGTTGAAAGGAAGTAAACTGGAAACCCACCTAACCTAACCTAACCTAACCTATACGGACCGATCTCCCCACAAACTTTCAACACATCATTCTAAACAGAAACGAAGTATAATAAAAACTCTAACGGATAGGGCGGAATGCATATGTAAAGCCCAGTACCTACCAGAAAATCAACCCCCCCCCCCCACACACACATGAAGAACTTGCCGTGAGCCTTCTATGCTTCCCATAAATTTGCTGACTTGAATCCCCCCTAACCCAAACACATTTCTGATTATCTAGGACAATTCTTTTCTGATTTACCTCTCCCTAATCCATAAAGCTGTGTACGCCCCTGGAAGACGTGCCTACATTTTGGCGTACCATTATACATTCTATGGATAATCTGTATAGCTTTAAAAGTAAGGTTCTGAATTCTTGAATAATTCTGATTAAAAAAAAGTGTTGAATATTGTTTGAAATATTTGGTTTTATGATCATAAATATACACCGCTTATGAAATTTAAACATGGAACACCAGGAATAATTTTAGTTTTACATCTATACTATTTAAAATTGTAAGTTTGTCTGTTTGTTTGTTTGTTTGTTTGTTTGTTCGGGCATCACGTACGAACTACTGTACTGATTTTGCTGATTCTTTTTTTGTTGTAGGGCCATAGTTTGACTTAATGATTTGGTAGACATTTTATCTCCCTAAATTGAACAGAAACGGTAGATATAGCGAAAAAACTTCTACTATATTGGGTAATACGATTACTCAATTGATTCCACCGGACGCACAAAATAATAGATACTGGCATCAGCTTAGCGTTTTATTCAAAATTCGGAATATGCACATGTTAACATGTTTCAATTTAACAAAATTCAACTGATATAATGAGCGGAATTTTACAGGGTCTTCTGTATATGGGAAACTTAGAGCGGATTAGAATTAAATGGATTTAAAAAATCTAAAAAAAACTATATTTGCTGTCCTATAAGCAGCTGCATATATACAATCAGTTGAAATAAGAGAGAGTGGTATTAGTTATACGGGGTGGTCTAAAAAAGGTATATTGAGTGGGCCATAAACAGTTCCATATACCAAGTGGTTGATAAAGGGTAGAATATTTATAGTTTTGATAAAATATCGTAGAAAAAAATGTTTTATGTAAGCAGTTATTATCTTTGAATTATGTTTATCAGATATTATAGTTATGAAGTGGGTTGAAGAAATGCTAGAAGCAGTTATTTATACAGGGTGTTGAAAATATAAGATGGAGTGGATTTATAGTTTATGTTGTGGTCAAAAACTTGTTTTATACCCACAAGCAGTTGCATATATAGGACGGGTTAAATATATCTCGTGGAGTATAATTTCAGCATACAGGTGGATGTAAAAATAAGATATTTAATGATCTACAAGCTGTTCCATTTACCGGATGGTCCAAATATAGGGTGTGGTAAGATTCTAAGGGATACAGGGTGGCAAATAAGTAGATGCATATAAAAGTTTTTTGAAATATAGGGCATAGTGTAAAGTTATAATTATACAGGGTGGGTAAAAAATGCTAGAAAAATTTTGTTATATAGCAGTTGCATACATGGAGTACCTGTAGTAAAGTTATAGTTATACAGTGTGATTCAAACAAGGTTAGAAAAACTTTTAAATGAATTGGGGTTTAAATGAAGTATGGAGAAAAATTATACTTTATGATGTCTTTGAAAAAATATGTGGAAAAATTGGGAAATAGCGTAGTTCATAATAAGTTCCAAATATAGGATAGTTGAAATATAAGGTGGAGAAGTGTTAGGGTTAATTATTGGTTAACCAATAAGAAGTAGCGTATACAGGGTAGTTGTAATACATACAAGGTGATTCAAAAACATGCTGAAAAAAATTTTTATATACGGCGCTCAATAAGTAGTAGCGGTTTTGGTGAAATATATTGGGCATTGATGGATTTAGAGTTATACAGGGTGGTACAATAAATTTTATATTGGCCGATAAGTTGTTGCATATACAAGGTTGTTTAAATAGCGGGTGGAGTAGAATTATAGTTAAACAGGTTAGAGATTCTTTTTGTTGGATAGAACATAAGTTGTTGCATATATGTTATATCTGAAACATGAATTGAAGTAAAATTATAGTTCATGCAGTGTTATTAACACAATGTTAGAAAAAGCTGCATGTGGTTGAAATACAGGGTTGAGACAAATTATGCTTTCAAGGGTGGTTCAAAAATAGTTATATAGCGTAGTCCATAAGCAGTTGCATATATAAGATAGTGAGTGCCCCAGAGTTATAGTTAAGTGTTAAAAAAATGTTATATTTGGTGACCCCTAAGCAAATATACAATACTGTGGTTGAAACATTTTGTCGAGTAAAATTATGGTTATACAGGGTGATTCAAAATTAAATTGTAAATTTTGACAAATTGGCAGCCGTGTATACAGAATGTTTTTAATGTAGAGGCAAGTAGACTTAGTATAGTTATACAAAGAGGTTAGAAAAATGTTGAATAAAATTGTTGTATAGGGTAGCCAATAAGCAGTTGCAGTTTGGGTGAGTGTTTAAATAAAAGTTTAGTGTTAGGGTACAAAACTGTGTTTTAAAATTTGTGACACACCAAGGGTTCCACCGGTATTTCCATCAGGGTGGATATAAAAAAGTTAAAAATATTTGTTATATAAAGGTAGATCATGAACAGTTGTATTTACTATATGGAATATCTGAAATATGGGGAGAAGCAAGATTATAGTATTAGAACCTGTTTAACATAATGTTAGAAAAAGCTGCATTTAAAGGGTGATTAAAATATAGGGTAAAGAAAAATTGAACTTTAAAAGATAGTTAAAAAAATATCAGAAATTATTGTTTACAGCGTATACCATAAGCAGTTGCATAGCTGAAATATAGGGTAGAGAAGAGTTATAGTCAGGTGTTCAAAAATTTATAATGGGTGACATGGGGTGGCTAATTTAAAAAAATGTCGAATAAAATTGTCATATATGGTCGCGCATATGTACTTGCAGTTTGGGTGAAATATATTCAGGATTGGTGGATTTACAGTTAAGTAAGTAAGGGTGGTATAAACAAGTTAGAAATTTTTTTATTTAGGATAATTCATATGTTTCATAAGTTATTTCTTTTTGCGAAAGCTTGAAGCGGGTGAAATCGCGGGTAACGGCTAGTATTGTTATAAACTCCGTGGGTTCAATTAACTAAAAACTAATATTCACTGCAAATATCTCCTACAGCTGATTCTAGACAATAACAGCGAAATCATAACAACAAATAAGCTGAACGCAATAAACTAACTCACTCCCGAAATTAATATCGCCTTTTATATCGTACGCCGAATGTTCTGGTAGTTCTACCTTTGTTTGCACAGCGTCCAGATTGAAGCCTCTAGAAATTGTTTCTATGTTCTTTCGCCAGGGACGGAGTGGATAAATTCTTACAACAATATATTAGGCCGTCTGAACATTTCGTCGTATTTCTAACAATCATATTTTGTGTTCTAATGTATATTTTTTTCAGATACAGTGTTTTTCCAAATGGGTTCCAAGAAGCCTAAACTGATAGTGGACGACAACGACTATTTGTGTATCGAACGCAAGAGTTATCAGACAGTATGGCGTTGTTGCCAGTATTATTATTCTAGTCTACGATGTAAATCAAAGCTGATAACGAGCGGACGTGTTGTCGAAGTTATAGGGGAACATAACCACGTCAATAAATTAAGTGGTAAATCAACAAAAAATATGCTCCCACAAAAAGTTACCATTGTAAGGAAGAACCCATAAACTTTCAAAAAGACCTAATGATGTAATTTTCTTTGTCGAAAATTATTATAAATATCTTAAGAATACTTTCATTCAATTATAAATAACTTATCTTTATTACATTATTCAATAAAGATATTTCAACTAATTAATTTTTTTACATTCACAACTTTGTATAAAACGTGTAAATAAGAAACACGAACCTTAGTTTTTAAGGATTTTAGAACTTTCAATAGTTTATCGTGGTGAAAACAAACCTGTCATAACCAGTTTCAACGTTGCCATTCCCAGCCTCTAGGAATTTTTGTTGAATAATTGGTCAATACCGGGGAAGAAAATGTAAAATTATAAAATTTTATATTTGCTTATTTTGTCACTGAGAACCCTGAATCGTTTGGAATGTTTGAACTACGCAGACTTCTACAAGTATTGTTGGCCGAGGTCATTTACGAAAATACGTGGCAAAATTAATAGTAGTACCTACAAAACACACATCAACGTGTTCCAATTATGAAACATGACTAATTGACATAAAATTCAACATTTCTTATCTTTTTGTTTAAAAAAACTCAAAAAATCGAGAACAATTTACACAGTCTGCCTATGAAACCTGTTTGCTACTATGGGCAATGTTGAAGAACAATGAAAATCCTACTTATACGCTCAACTCCATTAATTGGTTCCTTAGAACCTTTATCCCTAATCCAAAAAAAAAATCGTTTATATATTTATTTATTTTCTAGCTAAAACACTCTTATTAACTGAAACGATACATCATCTTACACCCAGTGTAGGTTCTAAAAATAAAGACTGTAGCCTCGGTAGTTTTTGCAAAATTTCAGTCAATCCAATCAAGACATACTAGAAAAGTTGATCTAGAGAGTTCCCATCTCACTTTTCCAAAATTTAAAGTATATGGCTATTCCGAATCAGTTTATCTGGTCCATTCGAAAAATAAAAATTAGGGCTTGTACCTGTGAAACTATACCCTTAATAAATAATCTTAATTCAAATTTCAATTTTAAGCAGACACATATTTATATTTCTAGTATAATATGAATTTATGTAATAAATTTGGCAAAATGGAATACCTAAAGTCCATTTGGACTTTAGGTATTCCATAATATGCATAATATGCAAAATGCGAAGGTTGTTGTAAGCCTAAATGTTTCAATAAAAGATTAATACAAATATATTTTAAAGAAATTAAGAAATTTGCCTGTCATTATTTAGTATTTATTAATAAAAAAATTCTTAAGAGGATTGAATAACATAAAAATTGCAAGAATAACATCTTTTTTTTCTACTAATAACTATTATCAATATGTCTTAGAGTTTTATTTTTATATAATAATATAGTATATTACACTGCAAGGGTCGAAAGTTAAATTTTCGGAGCTGTCATCCGGTTCCGCAGATCGACCAGTGTTATTGATAAAACTGGGGCGTAAACAGCTTCCATAACATAACCCTATGAGAAGTAGTCACATAAGGTGAGATCTAAAGTCAGATCTTAATTTTCCCAGCGACCTATCCAGCGCTGAGGAAGGGATGCATTCTGCCGCTTCTGCAACCATCGTTGCTCCCAAAACTTTGAAACTTTGTCTTTCCATTAGTATAAAGTTTGTTCATTGTGGTTTTGAACCTAAATTACAAATAATTTTAGAAAACGGAACCATCATTTATAATAATACTCTACTTTAGACATACCCATAACTTTATAAACTTCAAGGTTGTATAAATATCAATTCCTGAGCTGCATAAACCTAATTGTTTTTGTAGACGTGAGATGTATAGACCGACATCGAGTATTTTCGGAGAAACCAGCACTCAGAGGTTCCGAGTCTGGAGCTGTTCCATGTAATTGCTGTTATCCCGTTACTCCTAGGTTAGAATGTCACGATATAATTTTGAGGTTAACTTCACCTGTCAGAGATATCTGATATTGTCTTGCATTCAAAAGAATGACACCTCGAACAAAGTATTAATTTGTTTGTTGTGAAATTTTTAGAAAACGGAGGTTCTGTATTAAAAAGTTATCTTATCTTGCTATGACCTTCACCAACGAGGTCAATATCAAATCCTATTCCACTATTAAACCCTTGGTGTAACATTCCTAATAAAAAAGCAACCTTAACATGTAACTTAGCCAGCAAACTCGGTGTCCGATACGTTTTGAGAGAGACAACAGGTTTCTTCATTTTTCAGTTTACCCATTATGATGGAAAGGCTGGGGATTTTTGATTTCGTGTCTGCTCAAACTGTATTTTTACATTTTCTGCTACCTGCTACGGTTTTTATTATATTATAAATATTAAGTTATTTTAACTATAAGGTATTAATAAATAATTAATTTTAGATTATGTATACATTCAAATTGGTTTAAAAAAACCCAAATTAGTGGTTGACGGCCAAGATTTCCTATGTGCAGAGAACAAACCGGATAGAACCATTTGGCGTTGTAATCAATATTACTGGTACCAACAAAGTCGCTGTAAAGTAAAAGTAATTACTAGAGGCAAAATAGTAGAGGTAGTTGGAGAACATAATCATCCGTTAATAATGAAGAAACTTGAAAGAAATGCTTTGTTGCACAAAGTAACGATCATACGTAGCCCTTCCCGAAATATTTATTTATAATATATTCATGGTGATTTATTCGTATATTTTGTAGATAAAATATAGAATTCTATTTAAAGCTGTTTAATGCAATCATTAAAGAATATTATATCGTTTATGACTTTTCTATTTAACATATTTCCACTAATATTAATTTACTAATACCAGTTTTACACGTCTTATTGACTAGATAAAGTCTGTGAAGTCATAATTAAAAACAAAATAAAGTAGCGCAGAAATATATAAAAATGTGAACGTCAAACTGTTTTAGTATTTTGGAGCCATAATCAAAGATATACATCCTAACATTCAGTTTACAATGGAAATCGAATCCGATTCTTATCTTCCGTTTCGTGATGTCTTCATAACAACAACAATGATAGATTCTTACATAGCATCTACGGGAAACCAACTCATGCCAATCGAAAGTTAAATGCCCAATCACACCACCACCTCCCCAATTGAGTCTGTAAAATATTTGCCTGTTAGATCTATCCGATTAATCGATATTGTCAATAGACAAAACGTACCTTAATAATCTTCAACAAATTGCTGGACGAAAGATCATGATCTGGACCATTGGGCGCATAATCTTAACAACCTCCGAGTACACCAAGTCCGTCAGAAATAGACCAATAGCACCGGAAAGCCTTCCTACATTCGAGGAGTCACTGACAAAATAGTTCGGATTCTACAACAATATCATATAAAAACAGTCTTCAACATCACTCAGACTATAGCCAACTGAACCGGGAACCCTAAAGATAAAGACGTAACGGGGATCGAGGAGTTTACGAAATTGGATATCGCGATTACCCACAAAGCTACATCGCTCTGTACCAACAGGTGCGTCAAGCATCGAGTATATGAACACTCTATCAGTTCGTAAAAAAGATCCGATCTCAGCTCTCGAGCATCATCATATCCAAACAGGACACTCTATCAACTTCGAGGACATTAGTAGTATAATATCTCTCAATTCACTTAGGACATCCACTATTTGCGAAGCTGTAGAAATAGAAAAACGACCCCTCGCTCTAAACCGACGCGATTACAGCTCCTCCTTTCTACAGAATGGAGTTCCGTAATAGACAGATTAAACAAACCAGACACGCCCACCTGCAACCAACCAATCACCACACAGCCCCTTCATCACATCAACCATCGAGTATATGAACTCTCTTTGTTAGTTATTAAAAAAGATCGGACTTCAGCTCTCACGCATCTAAACCAGACACTCTATCAACTTCGAGGACAGTAGGACTATCATATCTCTTAATTCCCTTAAGGCATCTACTATTCGCGAAGTTATACAAATAGAGAAATGACCTCTCGTACAGTATGGACCTCCCTAATTCCCATATTAAACAAACCAGACACGCCCACCAACATCCAATCAATCACCGCTCAGCCCCTTCATCACGTGACATCCCCTTCTAACCGACCGATAACTATAAATAAAAGAAGCAGAGCAGATTTGCTTTCAGTTCAGTTACCTAGTAACTTTCAGGAGTAGGTAGATTGAGACTCCAAGTTCGATCTCGACTCTAAAACTCTTTTTCATAAATTTAAACATGGTTCTCACCCGGAACCTAGCCCAGCTCATACATATAAATTGTTATATTTAGGAAATAATTTACGTATACAGGATATCGCAGAGTATGTGGGCAATCTCTCAGTTTTGGTTAGGATGCAAGCAACAACGTTACGTGCTACTTTAGGGAAATACAAGCTTCCAAAGTTGCCTCCTCCATATATATTTTAATGACTTTTAAAATAGTACATCATTAGATGCTAAGGCAGAGAAGCCAAACCGCTAGCAGACATCAATATTAATCAGCAAAAATCATCTAATAAATATTCTATTATGATAATCTAGTCTACAAAGTCCATTTGAAAAAACTCAAACCAAATACGTAAAGAACACACTAATGATTAAAAAATCACACACAAGTTGTGGCAATATTCTGGTCAGCTACATGAATACACCACCCCTTTGTATCTAAAATATGGTCTTGGTATCCAATCACCATAGGAATCATACTTTACCTATATGTATTGTGAAAATACAAGAGAAGGCGCAAAAAACATATCATTGCTATTCTAGGACCAAATCGATATCCACTTATACCTCCAATAATTCCAACCATCTCCCAGAGACGCTTGAGAGGTTTCATTCCCAGGAGAGGGAGCAGTATTTACGTTGGCGATCAAATCGACGAAGAAACCCCCCGATGTTTAACGCAAAGACTTTTCTTAAAAGTGTATGTATTAATAAAGTATATAAAGTATTAATTTAAATTTTTTTCAATTTTAAATTTTAATTTTAAACAATTTTACATTTTGGTTATATTTTTAGAATTCACATATACTCACTGACCAAGAAATCGCAACACTCTGAACGAAATTGAATATTGTTTTGGTAAAACATAGATGCTATGGAGTAAATGATTAAAATTTGAATAAAAAATACCAAAGGGGTTTACATTTTTTTCATTGTTAAAATGTGTTTATATAAAGGTGCTCTATTTCTTATTGAGGAATACTATCACAAGCTACCTACCTGTATTTCATCTCTTATAACCTCCAAGTTCCTTACAGGTTGTCATACATTTCTGAACCTTCTATCCATCATATCCCAAATATGTTGTATGGGCGAAAAATCGGGGGATCTAGGCGGTCATGGCAACAAAATCATATGAGTCTCGTCAAAAAAGTTTAAACTAACTTAAGCAACTTGATACCAAGCATTATCTTGTTGAACTATAGGATCCATGAGCCGATTAAGATAAAGGAGTACATACGTTTCCACTAGAACACCATACCATAATGCCTACTGTTCGGTGTACACAACGCTCAATATCTAATTGAAGTTGACATCTTTCTCATCGCCGTCGTCTAACCCTTCTTCGGTCATCATGCCCACCCAAGCAGAATCGAAATTCATTAGAGACGACGATCTGAGGGCTTTCCACATTCCAGTTTTGTCGTTCTCTGCACCACTGTAGTCGTTACCGTCGATGCTCAGCACAAGATAATGCTGCAGTCCAAAAGATCTTATACGGCGGAAACCGTTCAGACACTTACAAGATGATCTTGTTCTCCTAACCACTCATCAGCCAAATTTCGAGTTGTCTATTGGTTCTAAAGGCCATAAGTCTTGGGCGTCGATCTAGAACTTCATTTGTGCCTTTTCGATCTCTGGTGCCTACGCTTCCGATTATGGATATTCATTTGATTAGGGCACATTTCCTACCTCAACTGGAGCATTCACCTTTGGCCGCCTCGATCCCCAGATTTGAATCATTCGGATTATTGTCTGCATGGGCGGATCCAAGGGGCGATAGGACGAACGCCCCCACCGAGAGCCTCAAAGTTAGTAAATTTAATATTAAAACGAAGTAATCTTAACTCCAAGCGCTAGAAAAAGGTAACTTCAATGGGTTTAAACGTCACAAATGCTATTTTAATATAGTCGCCAAAAAATCTGGGTATAAAATTATATCAGGTAACTTTAGTACAGGATCGCCCCTGAAGCATGAAATCGCCCCTGAGACAGAAATCTCACGGAAGCACGGGTCTGAATCCGCCCCTGATTGTCTGAGGATATCTGAAAGAAATAGTTTATACTACCCCAGTACAGGATATTGAAGACCTGACAATTCATTATTTGATGTACAAGAAATAATTCTGGCATATTCAACGTTAGACTTATTAGAGGCTCAATGATTAGTAGATGAGTAGAATAAATTCATGTATTGCATCGCAAGGCAGGCATTTTCACCACTTGCTATAAAAGATGTAAGACATTGTGTTTTTATATAAGTTGTATTATTTAAATATTTTTAATAGAAATATTTTATTTCATAGTTCATTCATTAATGCATAGGTTAGTTTGAAACATGTTTGTTAATCAGCTATTTGTAGAATGTCATTGTGCTTTAAGGCGGCCTCTTAGATTATTTGTCTAAAATAAATTTGTACTTTCATACATTTTATTTTTTAATTTCAAATTGGTAATTTTTATGAAAAACAATACAAGAGACAAAAAAGTTTCTAAATAAATCGGTCTATCCAAATTTATTTTTTCTAAGTAGTTGCGAAAGTTTTTCTTCAAATTTACTTGACAAAAATAATAGGAGTGAGTGGCTTATTTCAAATCCTTTCACATATTTTTAAAATGTGGAAAAAAACAGATTTCATATGGTAAAACCCCTATCAATTATTCTAGGGTTTTTGGTGTTTAAGATAAAAAATAAAATAAATATTTTTCCGCCATCTTTGAATCGGGATATCTCCCTAATGGTTGACTTTTGACCTAAAGTTTATACAACAAACTAACCTTTTTTTTTACAAGCAGACCCTTAAAGTTTTCGCATTTGTTTTGAGGCACTCTTTATAGTAGGCCCTCGGCAAAAACAAAAACCATAAATTTATACCAATAGTATAAAAAACAAGTAAAAACATATCTAATAAACCATCCTTACTATATTTGCATGATTTTCATAAATATTCCCGAAATTTGAAATTAGTGGTCGTTGCCCCCACTGACAAAAATTTAAAATTGGTAAAGACTGCTTTGTAACTATTTGATTTTAAACTACATGGCAATCTCCACCTCCACATATGTCGCAAATAGAACATAAATCAGCTTAATATTTTTAGTTGTTTTCTGAATGGCATATTTTTCAATGTCTAAGTAGTTCTTGGGAAATAACACCACAGTTTAAAGAAAATTGCTGTATATTCCAAATGTTTCGGGGTGTAGGTCAGACCCCGTCCGTGTCAATGGTTAAGAAGCTACGGATTAAAAGGCACAATTCTAAGATGTAAATTAAAATATTTGACAATGTATATTATTTGATTTTTGACGTAACTAAGAGAATTTTATTTGTAATATACAGGGTAGCACAGAAATTTCTAAAGATCATATAATCATAAAGTTCCTTTCAAATTGTAAGAATTTGAAATTCAGAATTTTATGTGGCGCTCCTATATGCGACTTTGTTATAAGATAGTGCATTCACCAAAAATGCGACCCAAGAATTTTGTTGATTCAGTGATCCCATTAAAATCATAAGGAAAACCTAGGAAAAAAAACCTTATGAACTATCCCGATATTGGGTTGTTCACAAGGACATGACCATTAGCAATTTCTTCCTTAATCATCGGCAACCAGGAACGACTGAATTCTACGGAGGTAGTAGCGATACAATCGTTTTTCATTTACCAAAAATTAAAGCAGACTCTTTTAGTTTTCTTTTGGTGTTGTGTTCTTCTTTGTGTAATAAGTGAATTTTGAAACTGTATTTTATGACCAAGGTCCCAAGCACGTTCACAAATTTTAGATTTTTCAAATTGTCTCTTTTTTTATGTAATTTTGTATTCGTTTAATCGAACATTCAGAGCTCTAGAGGTTTCTCCAATATAGAATTTATTACATTCACAAGGGATTTTATAAATGCAATTTTTGTATTTTGAGTTGTGTTATATGGTTTGATTTTGATATAATTGATTTTAGTGTATTTCTTGTTTTAAATATTGTTTTGATATTATATCTCTTTTTAGTCTTTCTGATAGACCCTGTATGTTGGTAAGTTTGTATTAATGTGGTTATCTTGGGAGTTAGTGATGCTTGGTGAAGTTTGATGTTGGTTATTAGGGATTGTTTGGTATTCGATTTGTTTAACTCATTATTAATAAATTTATTGGGGTAATGGTTGACAGAAAGTACAATTTTTTATAAACGTTTTATCTTCATTGAATTTATTGATATCAGAACAGTTGGTTTATGCTCTGTCATATAGAGATTTAATGATATCTCAACTTTAACTCTAATCATCCAAATTCAGTAAAAAGTATCATTAAATCTCTATATGCCATGAGCAAAAACCAACTGTTCTAACATCAATAAATTCAATGAAGAAAAACGTTTATAAAAGATATGATTTCTGCCAATCTTTACCCAAATAAATGTATTAATA